>JAASAO010003324.1:0-57500 GCA_017311375.1 Mytilus coruscus | reverse complement strand
CGTGTGTTAGCCTTTATATACCAAGGGTATGGTTGTGGATGTAGTTTATATACGTGTACTGGCCTTTATATACCACGGGTAAGGTAGTAAATATAATTTATATACGTGTAATAGCCTTTATATACCACGGGTAAGGTAGTGGATGTAGTTTATATACGTGTATTAGCCTTTATATACCACGGGTATGGTGGTGGATGTAGTTTATATACGTGTATTAGCCTTTATATACCACGGGTAAGGCGGTGGATATAGTTTATATACGTGTATTAGTCTTTATATACCACGGTAAGGTGGTGAATGTAGGTTATCAACGTGTATTAGCCTTTATATACCACGGGTAAGGCGGTGGATGTATATTATATGGGTGTAATAACCTTTATATACCAAGGGTATGGTTGTGGATATAGTTTATATACGTGTACTGGCCTTTATATACCACGGATAAGGTAGTGGATATAGTTTATATACGTGTAGTAGCCTTTATATACCACGGGTAAGGTGTAGATGTAGTTTATATATGTGTAATAGCCTTTATATACCACGGGTAAGGTGGTAGATGTAGTTTATATACGTGTACTGGCCTTTACATACCACGGGTAAGGTGGTGGATGTAGTTTATGAACGTGTATTAGCCTTTATATACCACTGGTATGGTGGTGGATGTAGTTTATATACGTGTATTAGCCTTTATATACCACGGGTATGGTGGTTGTAGTTTAAATACATGTACTAATAGTAGCCTTTATATACCACGGGTAAGGTGGTGGATGTTGTTAATATACGTGTAATAATATACCACGGGTATGGTGGTGGATGAAGTTTATATACGTGTACTGGCCTTTATATACCACGGGTAAGGTAGTGGATATACTTTATATACGTGTAGTAGCCTTTATATACCACGGGTAGGTGGTGGATGTAGTTTATATACGTGTATTAGCTTTTATATACCACGGGTATGGTGGTGGATGTAGTTTATATACGTGAACTGGCTTATATACCACGGGTTAGGTAGTGGATATAGTTTATATACGTGTATTAGCCTTTATATACCACGGGTAAGGTGGTGGATGTAGTTTATATACGTGTATTAGCCTTTATATACCAAGGGTATGGTGGTGGATGTAGTTTATATACGTGTACTGGACTTTATATACCACAGGTAAGGTAGTAAATATAATTTATATACGTGTAATAGCCTTTATGTACCACGGGTCAGGTAGTGGATGTAGTTTACATACGTGTATTAGCCTTTATATACTAGTACCACGGGTATGGTGGTAGATGTAGTTTATATACGTGTATTAGCCTTTATATACCACGGGTAAGGCGGTGTATATAGTTTATATACGTGTATTAGTCTTTATATACCACGGGTAAGGTGGTGAATGTAGGTTATGAACGTGTATTAGCCTTTATATACCACGGTAAGGTGGTGGATGTAGTTTATATACGTGTATTAGCCTTATATACCACTGGTATGGTGTTGGATGTAGTTTATATACGTGTATTAGTCTTTATATACCACGGATAAGGTAGTGGATATAGTTTATATACGTGTAGTAGCCTTTATATACCACGGGTAAGGTGGTGGATGTAGTTTATGACCGTGTATTAGTCTTTATATACCACTGGTATGGTGGTGGATGTAGTTTATATACGTGTATTAGCCTTTATATACCACGGGTATGGTGGTGGTTTTAGTTTATTTACGTGCAGTAGCCTTTATGTACCTCGGGTTTGGTGGTGGATGTAGTTTATATACGAGTTTTAGCCTTATATACCACTGGTATTGTGGTGGATGTAGTTTATATACGTGTATTAGCCTTATATACCACTGGTATGGTGGTGGATGTAGTTTATATACGTGTATTAGCCTTCATATACCACGGGTATGGTGGTGGATATAGATTATGTACGTGTAGTAGCCTTTATATACCACGGGTAAGGTGATGAATATAGTTTATATACGTGTATTAGCCTTATATACCACTGGTATGGTGGTGGGTGTAGTTTATATACGTGTATTAGCCTTATATACCACTGGTATGGTGGTGGATGTAGTTTATATACGTGTATTAGCCTTTATATACCACGGGTAAGGTGGTGGATATAGTTTATAAACGTGTATTAGCCTTTATATACCACGGGTAAGGTGGTGGATGTACTTTATATACGTGTATTAGCCTTTATATACCACGGGTATGGTGGTGACTGTAGTTTATATACATGTATTAGTCTTCATATACCAGGGGTATGGTGGTGGGTGTAGTTTATTTACGTGTATTAGCCTTGATATACCACCGATAAGGTGGTGGATGTAGTTAATATACGTGTATTAGCCTTTATATACCACGGGTAAGGTGGTAAATGTAGTTTATATACATGTACGTGTATTAGCCTTAATATACCACGGGTAATGTGGTTTGTGGAATTAATGTACGTGTATTAGCCTTTATAGACCACGGGTATGGTGGTGGATGTAATTTAAATACGTGTATTAGCCTTTATATACCACGGTAAGGTAGTGGATGTAGTTTATATACGTGTATTAGCCTTTCTATACCACGGTAAGGTGGCGGATGTAGTTTATATACGTTTACTGGCCTTTATATACCACGGGTAAGGTAGTGGATATAATTTATATACGTGTAATAGCCTTTATGTACTACGGTTTTGGTGGTGGATGTAGTTTATATACGTGTTTTAGCCTTATATACCACGGGTATGGTGGTGGATGTAGTTTATATACGTGTATTAGCCTTTATATACCACGGGTAAGGTAGTGGATATAGGTTATGTACGTGTATTAGCCTTTATATACCATGGTTAAGGTGGTAAATATAGTTTATAAACGTGTAATAGCCTTTATGTACCACGGTATGGTGGTGGATGTAGTTTATATACGTGTATTAGCCTTCTATACCACGAGTAAGGTAGTGGATATAGTTTATAAACGTGTAATAGCCTTTATGTACCACTGGTATGGTGGTAGGTGTAGTTTATATACGTGTATTAGCCTTATATACCACGGGTAAGGTAGTAGATATAGGTTATGTAAGTGGATTAGCCTTATATACCACTGGTATGGTGGTGGATATAGTTTATAAACGTGTAATAGTCTTATATACCATAGGCAAGGTGGTGGATGTAGTTTATATACGTGTCATAGCCTTTATATACCACGGGTATGGTGGTGGGTGTAGTTTATATACGTGTATTAGCCTTATATACCACTAATATGGTGGTGGATATAGTTTATAAACGTGTAATAGCCTTATATACCACTGGTATGGTGGTGGATGTAGTTTATATACTTGTAATAGCCTTTATATACCACGGGTATGGTGGTGGATGTAGTTTATATACGTGTAATAGCCTTTATATACCATTGGTATGGATTTGGATGAAGTTTATATACGTGTATTAGTCTTTATATACCACGGGTAAAGTTGTGGATCTGGTTTATGAACGTGTATTAGCCTTTTATACCACGAGTAAGGCGGTGGATGTATATTATAGACGTGTAGTAGCCTTTATATACCACGGGTAAGGTGGTGGATGTAGTTTATATACGTGTACTAGCCTTTATATACCACGGTTAAGGTAGTGGATATAGTTTATATACGTGTAGTAGCCTTTATATACCACGAGTAAGGTGTAGATGTAGTTTATATACGTGTAATGGCCTTTACATACCACGGGTAAGGTGGTGGATGTAGTTTATATACGTGTACTGGCCTTTACATACCACGGGTAAGGTGGTGGATGTAGTTTATATACGTGTGGTAGCCTTTACATACCACGGGTAAGGTGGTGGATGTAGTTTATGAACGTGTATTAGCCTTTATATACCACGGGTATGGTGGTTGTAGTTTATATACATGTACTAGTAGTAGCCTTTATATACCACGGGTAAGGTGGTGGATGTTGTTAATATACGTGTAATAATATACCACGGGTATGGTGGTGGATGCAGTTTATATACGTGTACTGGCCTTTATATACCACGGGTAAGGTAGTGGATATAGTTTATATACGTGTAGTAGCCTTTATATACCACGGGTAAGGTGGTGGATGTAGTTTATATACGTGTATTAGCCTTTATATACCACGGGTAAGGTGGTGAATGTAGTTTATATACGTGTATTAGCCTTTATATACCACGGGTAAGGTGGTGGATGTAGTTTATATACGTGTATTAGCCTTTATATACCACGGGTAAGGTGGTGGATGTAGTTTATATACGTGTATTAGCCTTTATATACCACGGGTATGGTGGTGACTGTAGTTTATATACGTGTATTAGCCTTCATATACCACGGGTATGGTGGTGGGTGTAGTTTATTTACGTGTATTAGCCTTTATATACCACGGATAAGGTGGTGGATGTAGTTTATATACGTGTATTAGCCTTTATATACCACGGGTAAGGTAGTGGATGTTGTTTATATACGTGTATTAGCCTTTATATTCCACGGGTATGGTGGTGGATGTAGTTTATATACGTGTATTAGCCTTTATATACCACGGGTATGGTGGTGGATGTAGTTTATATACGTGTATTAGCCTTTATATACCACGGGTAAGGTGGTGGATGTAGTTTATATACGTTTACTGGCCTTTATATACCACGGGTAAGGTGGTGGAAATAGTTTATAAACGTGTAATAGCCGTTATGTACCACTGGTATGGTGGTGGGTGTAGTTTATATACGTGTATTAGCCTTTATATACAACGGGTAAGGTAGTGGATATAGGTTATGTACGTGTATTAGCCTTTATATACCACATGTATGGTGGTGGATGTAGTTTATATACGTGTATTAGCCTTATATACCACTGGTATGGTGGTGGGTGTAGTTTATATACGTGTATTAGCCTTTATATACCACGAGTAAGGTGGTGGATATAGGTTATGTACGTGTATTAGCCTTTATATACCACGGGTAAGGTGGTGGAAATAGTTTATAAACGTGTAATAGCCGTTATGTACCACGGGTATGGTGGTGGGTGTAGTTTATATACGTGTATTAGCCTTTATATACCACGGGTATGGTGGTGGATATAGATTATGTACGTGTAGTAGCCTTTATATACCACGGGTAAGGTGATGAATATAGTTTATATACGTGTATTAGCCTTTATATACCACGGGTATGGTGGTGGATGTAGTTTATATACGTGTATTAGCCTTATATACCACTGGTATGGTGGTGGATGTAGTTTATATACGTGTAATAGCCTTTATATACCACGGGTATGGTGGTGGATATAGATTATATACGTGTAATAGCCTTTATATACCACTGGTATGGTGTTGGATGTAGTTTATATACGTGTATTAGTCTTTATATACCACGGGTAAGGTAGTGGATATAGTTTATATACGTGTAGTAGCCTTTATATACCACGGGTAAGGTGGTGGATGTAGTTTATGACCGTGTATTAGTCTTTATATACCACTGGTATGGTGGTGGATGTAGTTTATATACGTGTATTAGCCTTTATATACCACGGGTATGGTGGTGGTTTTAGTTTATATACGTGTAGTAGCCTTTATATACCACGGGTTTGGTGGTGGATGTAGTTTATATACGAGTTTTAGCCTTATATACCACTGGTATTGTGGTGGATGTAGTTTATATACGTGTATTAGCCTTATATACCACTGGTATGGTGGTGGATGTAGTTTATATACGTGTATTAGCCTTCATATACCACGGGTATGGTGGTGGATATAGATTATGTACGTGTAGTAGCCTTTATATACCACGGGTAAGGTGATGAATATAGTTTATATACGTGTATTAGCCTTATATACCACTGGTATGGTGGTGGGTGTAGTTTATATACGTGTATTAGCCTTTATATACCACGGGTATGGTGGTGGATATAGATTATATACGTGTAATAGCCTTTATATACCACTGGTATGGTGTTGGATGTAGTTTATATACGTGTATTAGTCTTTATATACCACGGGTAAGGTAGTGGATATAGTTTATATACGTGTAGTAGCCTTTATATACCACGGGTAAGGTGGTGGATGTAGTTTATGACCGTGTATTAGTCTTTATATACTGTAAATTCAGAAATTAATGCGATGTTTTTATTAATGCGAAAAATGCGACAGGGTTATAATCGCAATAATTTAAACTCGCATTTTGAAATTTTTTATATGAAATCTACAGGATTTTTTCTCAATATCGCAAAAATTAAAGTCGCATTTTAGTCTTAAATGACAAAATCGCAATAGTAAATGCACGCAATAATTTCTGAATTTACAGTACCACTGGTATGGTGGTGGATGTAGTTTATATACGTGTATTAGCCTTTATATACCACGGGTATGGTGGTGGTTTTAGTTTATTTACGTGTATTAGCCTTTATATACCACGGGTATGGTGGTGGATGCAGTTTATATACGTGTACTGGCCTTTATATACCATGGGTAAGGTAGTGGATATAGTTTATATACGTGTAGTAGCCTTGATATACCACGGGTAAGGTGGTGGATGTAGTTTATGAACGTGTATTAGCCTTTATATACCACGGGTAAGGCGGTGGATGTATATTATATACGTGTACTAGCCTTTATATACCACGGGTAAGGTGGTGGATGTAGTTTATATACGTGTACTGGCCTTTATATACCACGGGTAAGGTAGTGGATATAGTTTATATACGTGTAGTAGCCTTTATATACCACGGGTAAGGTGTAGATGTAGTTTATATACGTGTAATAGCCTTTATATACCACGGGTAAGGTGGTAGATGTAGTTTATATACGTGTATTGGCCTTTATATACCACGGGTATGGTAATGGATGTAGTTTATATACGTGAACTGGCTTATATTCCACGGGTTAGGTAGTGGATGTAGTTTATATACGTGTATTAGCCTTTATATACCACGAGTAAGTTGGTCGATGTAGATTATATACGCGTGTATTAGCATTTATATACCAAGGATATGGTTGTGGATGAGTTTATATACGTGTACTGGCCTTTATATGCCACGGGTAAGGTAGCAAATATAATTTATATACGTGCAATAGCCTTTATATACCACGGGTATGGTGGTGGATGTAGCTTATATACCTGTACTGGCTTATATACCACGGGTTAGGTAGTGGTTGTAGTTTATATACGTGTAATAGCCTTTATATACCACGGGTATGGTGGTGACTGTAGTTTATATACGTGTATTAGCCTTCATATACCACGGGTATGGTGGTGGGTGTAGTTTATTTACGTGTTTTAGCCTTTATATAGCACGGGTAATGCGTTGGATGTAGTTTATATACGTGTAATAGCCTTTATGTACCACGGGTATGGTGGTGGATGTAGTTTATATACGTGTTATAATAGCCTTTATATACCACGGGTATGGTGGTTGTAGTTTATATACATGTACTAGTAGTAGCCTTTATATACCACAGGTAAGGTAGTGGATATAGTTTATATACGTGTAGTAGCCTTTATATACCACGGGTAAGGTGGTGGATGTACTTTATATACGTGTATTGGCCTTTATATACAACGGGTATGGTGGTGGATGTAGTTTATATACGTGAACTGGCTTATATACCACGGGTTAGGTAGTGGATGTAGTTTATATACGTGTATTAGCCTTTATATACCACGGGTAAGGTTGTGGATGTAGTTAATATACGTGTATTAGCCTTTATATACTAAGGGTATGGTTGTGGATGTAGTTTATATACGTGTACTGGCCTTTATATACCACGAGTAAGATAGTAAATATAATTTATATACGTCTAATAGCCTTTATGTACCATGGGTTCTTGGTGAATGTAATTTATATACGTGTATTGGCCTTTATATACAACGGGTATGGTGGTGGACGTAGTTTATATACGTGAACTGGCTTATATACCACGGGTTAATTAGTGGATGTAGTTTAAGTTCGTGTATTAGCCTTTATATACCACGGGTAAGGTTGTGGATCTAGATAATATACGCGTGTATTAGCCTTTATATACCACGGGTATGGTTGTGAATGTAGTTTATATACGTGTACTGGCCTTTATATACCACGGGTTAGGTAGTGGATGTAGTTTATATACGTGTATTAGCCTTTATATACCACGGGTATGATGGTGACTGTAGTTTATATACGTGTATTACCCTTCATATACCACGGGTATGGTGGTGGATGTAGTTTATATACGTGTAATAGCCTTTATGTACCACGGGTATGGTGGTGGATGTAGTTTATATACGTGTTATAATAGCCTTTATTTACCACAGGTATGGTGGTAGGAATAGTTTATATAAGTGTATTAGCCTTTATATACCACGGGTATGGTGGTAGATATAGATTATGTACGTGTAGTAGCCTTTATATACCACGGGTAAGGTGATGGATATAGTTTAGATACGTGTATTAGCCTTTATATACCACGGGTATGGTGGTGGATATTGATTATATACGTGCAATAGCCTTTATATACCACGGGTATGGTGGTGGATATAGATTATATACGTGCAATAGCCTTTATATACCACTGGTATGGTAGTGGATGTAGTTTTTATACGTGTATTAGTCTTTATATACCACGGATAAGGTAGTGGATATAGTTTATATACGTGTAGTAGCCTTTTCATACCACAGGTAGGTGGTGGATGTACTTTATGAACGTGTATTAGCCTTTATAGACAACTGGTATGTAGGTGGATGTAGTTTATATACGCGTATTAGCCTTTATATACCACGGATGAGGTGGTGGATGTAGTTTATGAACGTGTATTAGCCTTTATATACCACTGGTAAGGTGGTGGATGTAGTTTATATACGTGTATTAGCCTTTATATACCACTTGTATGGTGGTGGATGTAGTTTATATACGTGTATTAGCCTTTATATACCACGGGTATGGTGGTGGTTGTAGTTTATATACGTGTATTAGCCTTTATATACCACGGGTATGGTGGTGGATGTAGTTTATATACGTGTACTGGCCTTAAGGTAGTGGATACGTGTATTAGCATATACCACGGTAAAGTGGTGGATGTAGTTTATGAACGTGTATTAGCCTTTATATACCACGGGTAAGGCGGTGGATGTATACTGTATACGTGTACTAGCCTTTATATACCACGGGTAAGGTAGTGGATATAGTTTATATACGTGTAGTAGCCTTTATATACCACGGGTAAGGTTGTGGATGTAGTTTATATACGTGTAGTAGCCTTTATATACCACGAGTTAGGTGGTGGATGTAGTTTATGAACGTGTATTAGCCTTTATATACCACGGATAAGGCGGTGGATGTATATTTTATACGTGTACTATCCTTAAATACCACGGGTATGGTGGTGGATATAGATTATATACGTGTATTAGTCTTTATATTCCACGGGTAAGGTAGTGGATTTAGTTTATATACGTGTAGTAGCCTTTATATACCACGCGTAAGGTGATGGATGTAGTTTATGAACGTGTATTAGCCTTTATATACCACTGGTGACCTTTCTCGTAAAAATCCGTTGATCGCAATACGCAAGTGCGAAGGGAAGAACGAACGTAGCAGAGATAGTTAACAAACGTAAACATCGCTCAGTCATCGAAATAAACTAAATCTTATTGTACATGCTAAACAATAAAGAATAGAGAATAATGGGGTGCTAAAACATAAAGAACAGAGAATAATGGGATGCTAAACCATAAAGAACAGAGAATAATAGGGTGCTAAAACATAAAGAACAGATAATAATGGGTTGCTAAACAATAATGAACAGAGAATAATGGGATGCTAAACCATAAAGAATAGAGAATAATAGGGTGCTAAAACATACAGAATAGAGAATACTGGGATGCTAAACCATAAAGAACAGAGAATAATAGGGTGCTAAAACATAAAGAACAGAGAATAATAGGGTGCTAAACCATAAAGAACAGATAATAATGGGTTGCTAAACCATAAAGAACAGAGAATAATGGGATGCTAAACCATAAAGAATAGAGAATAATAGGGTGCTAAAACATAAACAATAGAGAATACTGGGATGCTAAACCATAAAGAACAGAGAATAATAGGGTGCTAAAACATAAAGAACAGAGAATAATAGGGTGTCAAAACATAACGAACAGAGAATAATGGGTTGTTAAAACTTACAGAATAGAAAATAATGGGGTGCTAAACCATAAAGAACAGAGAATAATAGGGTGCTAAAACATAAAGAATAGAGAATAATGGGTTGCTAAAACATAAAGAACAGAGAATAATAGGTTGCTAAAACATAAAGAATAGAGAATAATTGGTTGCCAAACCATAAAGAATAGAGAATAATGGGTTGCTAAACCATTAAGATCAGAGAATAATAGGGTGCTAAAACATTAAGAACAGAGAATAATGGGGTGTTAAAACATAAAGAACAGAGAATAATTGGAAATTAAAAAAGAGAGAATAATGGGTTGCTAAACCATAAAGAACAGAGAATAATGAGTTGCTATAACATGAAGAATAGAGAATAATGGGTTGCTAAACCATAACAAATAGAGAATAAAGGCCTGCTAAAACATAAAGAACAGAGATTAATATGGTGCTAAAACATAAAGAATAGCGAATACTGGTTAATAATGGGTTGCTAAAAAATTAAGAATACAGAATAATGGATTGCTAAAACTTAAAGAATAGAGAATACTGGGTTGCTAAACCATACAGAACAGAGAATAATGGGTGCTAAAACATAAAGAATAGAGAATAATTGGGTGGCTGAACCATAAAGAACAGAGAATAATGGGTGGCTAAAACATAAAGAATAGAGAATAATGGGGTGCTAAACCATCAAGAACAGAGAATAATGGGTGGCTGAACCATAAAGAACAGAGAATAATGGGTGGCTAAAACATAAAAAATAGCGAATAATGGGTGCTAAACCATAAAGCACAGAGAATAATAGGGTGCTAAAACATAAAAATAGCGAATAATGGTTAATAATGCGTTGTTAAAACATAAAGAACAGAGAAAAGTAGGGTGCTAAAACATAAAGAATAGAGAACAATGGGTTGCTAAACCATAAAGAACAGAGAATAATAGGGTGCTAAAACATAAAGAACAGAGAATAATGGGTTGCTAAAACATAAAGAACAGAGAATAATGGGTTGCTCAATTTTAAAGAATAGAAAATAGTGGGGTGCTAAACCATAATGAACAGAAAATAATGGGTTGCTAAAACATAAAGAACAGAGAATAATAGGGTGCTAAAACAAAAGAACAGAGAATAATAGGGTGCTAAAACATAAAGAATAGCGATTAATGGTTAATAATAGGTTGCTAAAACATAAAGAACAGAGATTAATGGGTTGCTTAAACATAAAGAATAGAGAATAATGGGTTGCCACACAATAACGAATAGAGAATAATGGGTTGCTAAACCAGAACGATAAGGGAATAATAGAATGCTAAAACATAAAGAACAGAGAATAATGGGTTGCTAAAACATAAAGAATAGAGAATAATAGGTTGCCAAACCATAACGAATAGAGAATAATGGGTTACTAAACCATCAAGATCAGAGAATAATAGGGTGCTAAAACATAAAGAACAGAGAACAATGGGTTGCTAAAACATAAAGAATAGAGAATAATGGGTTGCTAAACCATAAAGAACAGAGAATAATGGGGTGCTAAAACATAAAGAACAGAGAATAATGGGTTGCTAAAACATAAAGAACAGAGAATAAGGGGTTGCTAAAACATAAAGAACAGAGAATAATAGACTGCTAAAACATAAAGAATAGCGAATAATGGTTAATAATGGGTTGCTAAAACATAAAGAACAGAGAATAATGGGTTTCTAAAACTTAAAGAATAGAGAATAATGGGTGGCTGAAACATAAAGAACAGAGAATAATGGGTTGCTAAAACATAAAGAATAGAGAATAATGGGGTTCTAAAACAAAGAATAGAGAATAATGGGTTTCTAAAACTTAAAGAATAGAGAATAATGGGTTGGTAAAATATAAAAATAGAGAATAATGTGGTGATAAACCATAAAGAACAGAGAATAATAGGGTGCTAAAACATAAAGAATAGCGAATAATGGTTAATAATGGGTTGCTAAAACATAAAGAACAGAGAATAATAGGGTGCTAAATTTTAAAGAATAGAGAATACTGGGTTGCTAAACCATAAAGAACAGAGAATAATGGGTTGCTTAAACATAAAGAATAGAGAATAATGGGGTGATAAACCATAAAGAACAGAGAACAAAGGGGGCTAAAACATAAAGAATAGGGAATAATGGTTAATAATGGGTTGCTAAAACATAAAAATTAGAGAATAATAGGGTGCTAAAACATAAAGAACAGAGAATAATTGGTTGCTCAATTTTAAAGAATAGAAAATAGTGGGTGCAAAACCATAAAGAACAGTGAAAATAGGGTGCTAAAACATAAAGAATAGCGAATAATAGGTTGCTAAAACATAAAGAACAGAGATTAATGGTTTCCTAAAACATAAAGAATAGAGAATAATGGGTTGCCACACAATAAAGAATAGATAATAATGGGTTGCCAAACCATAATGAATAGAGAATAATGGGTTGCTAAACCATAAAGATCAGAGAATAATAGGGTGCTAAAACATAAAGAACTGAGAACAATGGGTTGCTAAAACATAAACAATAGAAAATAATGGGTTGCTAAACCATAAAGAACAGAGAACAATGGGTTGCTAAAACATAAAGAACAGAGAATAATAGGGTGCTAATACATAAGAACAGGGAATAATGGGGTGCTAAAACATAAAGAAGAGAGAATAATAAGGTGCTAAAACATGAAGAATAGCGAATAATGGTTAATAATGGGTTGCTAAAACATAAAGAACAGAGAATAATGGGTTGCTAAAACTTAAAGAATAGAGAATAATGGGTTGCTAAAACATAAAGAACAGAGAATAATCGGTTGCTTAAACTTAAAGAATAGAGAATAATGGGGTGCTAAACCATAATGAACAGAAAATAATGGGTTGCTAAAACATAAAGAACAGAGAATAATGGGTTGCTAAAACTTAAAGAATAGAGAATAATTGGTTGCTAAACAATAAATAACAAAGAATACTGGAAAGCTAGAACAATAAAGAATAGAGACTAATGGAAAGCTAAAACATAACGAACAGAGAATAATGGGTTGCTAAAACATAAAGAAGAGAGAATAATAGGGTGCTAAAACATAATGAGTAGCGAATAATGGTTATTAATGGGTTGCTAAAACATAAAGAACAGAGAATAATCGGTTGCTTAAACTTAAAGAATAGAGAATAATGGGGTGCTAAACCATAATGAACAGAAAATAATGGAAAGCTAAAACATAAAGAATAGAGAATAATAGGCTGCTAAAACATGAAGAACAGAGAATAACGGGTTGCTAAAACATAAAGAATAGAGAATAATGGGTTGCTAAAACATAAAGAACAGAGAATAATGGGTTACTAAAACATGAAGAACAGAGAATAACGGGTGCTAAAACATAAAAAGAATAGAGAATAATTGACAAAACATAAAAAGAATAGAGAAAAATTGACAAAACATAAAAAGAATAGAGAAAACGACGTAAGACATTAAAGAAAGGAAGTACCCCCATCCAGATCCTCATTAACAATTCGGTTTTTAATTTTTTTTTTCGATACAACTTCAATTTATCCAATTTTCTTTGGTGTCTCATTATTATGCCATGATTTTGTGCTTAACACTCTAGAATTTCACTTTGTAATAATTATAAAGAGTGATACAAATTAATGCACGCGGCTTCCTGCCATTGCTTCCTCCATTTTTAACAACTGCTTCCCTCGAAATCTAAATAAAAAATAAGATGACTCAAATGTTTGCGTTATTTCGTAAAGGTTCGCGTTATAAGTAAACGCTAACATAGGAAGAAGCAGAAAAAAGTTTGCATGGCGCTAATACTTTTCGTACAAACCTCTATTAAAGTTGATCTTTGTTATCGGTTCAATAAACATATATTGCATTGCATTGAAGGGTATTGTATTACATACTTTACACCCCAGTTCTATTGTTATACTTCATAGTTTCTATTTCTGAAACAAGTGTAAATTGAATAGATCTAGTGTTATGAATAACAATGGATCTTGACCACAGGGTGCGATGAGCGGGGTTTCTGGAAACCCCTGCTTCTACATCCCGCAAACAAAGTCCATTGTTATTCGTAACAATAGATATTGATTATTTTTTAAATAGCATGAACATAAGAAATTACTAATAGTGTTCACTACATATCAAAAAACACATTTTAGGAAATTCCAATAAGCATCTATATGGAATACAAAAATAATCCTTTAAATACTCCTTTGCTTGAAGGTAATTTTGTTTTATCCCAGTAATATGTCTCTATTCTAAAGCATTGATCTTTAAAAAAAAAAGGAGATTCTAACTCCCGGACCCCCCCCATACCCCCACCCCTCTCCCCGGTTACCCAGTGGCCGATCCGGGGTTGATGGTTTCGCGGGTTGGACCCGACTTTTATTTAAAAGATCAATGCATTTGAATGGTTTGAACCCCCCCTTTTTCTCTTGGGTTGGGAACCCCGGCTGGATCAGCCCTGATTGCCCCAAAAGGAGTTCCTCTATATTAAATATTGTATGCTGAGCGTGTCTGGTAGTCGGGTTTCTAATGCAAACACACCTATCCCTTAGTATGTTCTGTTTATAATCTAGAAGGGGAGGGGGCTTTTGTTTTGATAAAATCGTAAGATATAAGATATAGTTATGATTACCTTTATTAAACTGATACAGGTAAGGACTTTGTGTTATAATATTGCCTTTATCTTTAGTCTCTTCTACCAAATCCAACGCTTGCCACAAAATGTCGTCCGTCTTATACCCGTCCATATTGACAACTGTATACCAGGAGCATGATGTATATTTTGTTTGTAATAAGAATACACGAAACAGTCAACTTTGACCTGCTGATCCATATTAGCACATGGATTTAACGGAATATAAAAACAACTTTGACATTTGTAAAATATACTCACTTGTCAAAGTTTGAACGAAGATAACCAAAGAGAGGTTACCAGTGGGGTTTCATATAATAAAAAGTATTCTTATAAATCATGGTTTGATATTGTCAATAAATTTGATATCGTTTTTTTTTTTTTTTTTTTTAATTAATCAATGTTAACAAATATAGGGTTTAGAATGGGTGTAAGTTAGTTATACACCTCGGGATACAGCGTGTCTGGATAAGAAACCCTCCGGCCTCCGGCCGACGGGGTTTCTTATCCAGACACACCTATCCCTCGATGTTTAACTATTACAGATACCCGTATGTAGAAATGACTTGTCGACAATCGGTAATGTTTATAAAGGAAACGAAAATGGAAATTCTTTTTAACCAAGAGGACTACTTTTAAAGGTAATTTTAGCTAGTTCTGTTGAATATATATAATATGAGAGTTGTTTTCCGTTTGTTTGTTGTGTTTGAGCTTTTGACTTTGCCATTTGATAAGGGACTTTACGATTTGAATTTTCCATGGAGTTCGGCATTCTTGTTATTTTACTTTTAATTTTTCAGACAGTAATATAAGTATCGTAAAATCTATATTTGTGTGTTACATTAAATGACCTTTAGGAGAAGAAAATAATATTGTAGATTTTCGTGAACATGGGCATGCATCTTATGTTGAAAAATGTGTTTTTAGTTCTTTTTATTTTTTTTCATTTTTGACAGCCTGCTTTCTTAATCTACTCCTCCGTATCTTCCTCCCTTTATGAAAGTCCTGGATCAGCCACTGGTGAAAGATATCATATGTTACACGTATATATGTCCCTTTGAGGACCTCATTCTGAAATGTAAGAAGACAACTTTTCAAGTAACTATTTTACCAAGTTATTTAATTCAATTCATAGTAAACCAAATAGAAAAGCTGGACTTCATAATACAAACTTGCTAAGCCTTGTAAGATGCACATATTTATTAGTTTAAAATATACTTATAAACAAGTCTTACAGGTTTTTCAATCGTCTTTGTGTATCGCCCGTAAAGGATTTGGTTGACTAGTGATAGCTATCAGTGCTCTTTCAATAGGTAGCTTACAAAGGTAAATCTATTTAAAGGTCCATCTAACAAAGAATTAAACGTAACTTCCTTATTCACTGTACACGCAAATGTACCATTGATTATACCATTTGAATGATCCAGTCAGGTGGCCTAGACATAAATTATTTTTCTGAATGTGACCAACCGAACTAGACTTATTACCGGATTTGTACTAATATGAGCTACACGACGGGTGCCAAATGAGGAGTAGGATCTGTTTACCCTTCGGGAGCACCTGAGATCAACCTCAGTTTTTATGGGGTTCGTGTTGCTCAGTCTTTAGTTTTCTATGTTGGGTTTTGTGTACTATTATTTGTCTGTTGCTCTTTACTTTTTTAGCCATGGCGTTGTCAGTTTGTTTTCGGATTATCAGTTTGAATGTCCCTCTGGTATCTTTCGCCTCTCTTTTATTGATTTATTTCCTCTGCATGACAACACCTACACTAAAACAACAATTAAAACTTTAGGCACAAATCATTCGTCTTTTCTGAGGTATAGTTAAACATTGTTTATTAAAAAAAAATATTTAAAAAAGTAAACAATTAACATTGACATGACATAAAATGCTTAGTAAACCTTCCGGAGTGTCATTGAACTTATAGACAGGACATTTTTTTTTTTGCCCTCCTGCTTATTTCAAAATCCCTTATTTTTTGTTTTCTTTTAATTGTAATTATTTTTTTGTGTTTTTCTGTGTTATACTTCCATAAATTTACTACAAACAACGTTTGTTTACGATTTATATTACTATCAATTGCTAGTTTATTGTCGACAGCGGTCACTGATAATTTATTTGTATAAGTATTGCCGATTGACGACCAAATGTCAGATTTTTTCTTCATTTTTTCTATGTGATCTTCATACTGCAAAGCAAATAATGTTTTGGAATGCAACTTTTTTTTGTTTTCTTTCAAGAAAACTGTTCACATGATCACATTTAGTACTAGTACATTGGACAATTCAGAGTCATTTAATATCTTAAAAGGGGTAGATGTTTTTTTTCTGAGGGATATCAAAAGCCATTTCTTAGGCCCGATTTGCTCAAAATATATCTGAAGGGTGCCCATTTTTGTTTCTGATGGGTCTTTTGTTGTCTTAATATGTAAAATTGAGGAAATGCTGGCACAACTTGGCATCTGAGGGGTTTAAAACAAAGCACGTGAGAGATTGAAATTTGCCTGAAATTTTTCTAAGGGGGTCTTTGACAAGGTATAATCCCCCCCCCGGCTGTTCATATATTAAATGGAATGACCCATTACGAAATTGTTTCTATGCAGAATTTTTGTTTACCATATAAGACTATGGAGCAGTCAATATACAAGATTCAGGGCGGGTCCAGGAATCTGCGACACTTGAACTATTGACGTAATACAACAATCACTTTTCCTTTGTGGCGTCAGACATTTTCTATATTGACATCAATTTTTTTTTTCGAGAATCAAAGGCTATGTGATGTCCAGTAATGACGAACAAAAAGCGATAAGGAGGCCCTCTTGGGGTGTCCAAGTAATCACATAATCACAAATTTTTGCCGCAATATGAATCACATAATCAAAACCCCATGAGGAGGCTCATTTTATAAGGTGTATTTTATAACAGTAAATTCAGTCCGGTAGTAAAATTTTCCGCCAGACTTTTCTTCCTAGGTAATCAAGTCAGTGACCATAATTTTACTAGGAATGAAAGTCCCTGGATAAATTTTTCTAAGAAAATAAGTCCATAGCTAGTAAAATATGTCTGACACTTATTTTCCTAGGAAAAGTTTTATATATCCGTATTCTCATTTTTTCTATGAAAAGGTCCCTTTAAAATTTTATTTCTCAAGACAATCTTTAAAATTAATCAATATTCAAATTAAGAAAGGAACATTTTAATTATGTACATCATAAAAGTCTGTGATATCAATTTTCCTAGGAAAATTAATTATTAAAAAAAAATATGCATATTTTAATAAAATAGTGAAGTATTAATGCACAACTGTTAAACAATTTAAAAACATATAAGAATTAAAACTTCCATTGTTTACATGTAAATTATTTCTGTCATTACAAAATTTCCCATAAAATTAACGACATGGACGTTTTACCTAGGAATATTGATGGCCTGGACACGAGTTCTTATGAAAATTAGTCTGGGCACATACATTTTAATAAAAGATTAATGCACAACTGTAAAACAACATTAAAACAAAAGAATTAAAAATTCCATTGTTTACATGTAAATTAAATTTTTTATTAAACATTTTCCTAGTCAAAGAGGGTGGTAAAGGGTTATTTTCGTGCAACGTGTTTTGCCATTTTTATTTCACGTGCAGCCGTGAAAAGGTTCGTTATTCCCGTGTTTCGTGAAATCGGTAAAAGATCAAAGTGCAAGATATTTTTAGTGTTCGTTCATCGTGAAATGGCAATTTTATTTCATGTTCTTCCGTGCAGATACCCACCCCACCCCCTTTACGCCCCTCGTCAACCAAAGGACACGCACATTTTATCTAGGAATATTGATGACATGGACATAAATTCCTAGGAAAATTAGTCTGGAGACATAAATTACTGACATCATGGACATTGGACTAAATATACTAGTAAATTCTGTAACCATGGACTTTTGTACTAGGCGTAGCTACCTAAGGCTCGACTAGGCACGTGCCTATACATAAATTTGCCAATTAGAGGTTCCCGATCTAACACTTTAACATTCTGCACAGAAGACAGGCGCTAGGTTTTCAATATGATGATAGATCCGTGTTTTACTCGCTTGGCTTTATAATAATTAATAACTATATTTCTGATCTAATGTTCTATTCTATAAACTACATATATACATTGTCGCTACAAATCTACAACTCTCAGTTTTTGGCTACACGTGCTGTTCTTATCTATAGTCATGCATATTCATCAGCTTTGTAGGCGTGTCCAAGTCGCATAAGCGATAATGACCAGCCACTACACACTGTTATGATTTCATTAACCAGTATTAAAAAGATAAATATAACATCCCCGTCCACAAATTAGAAATTTCTAAAAATTTCTTACTGGTTAATGAAATCCTTATAAATTATATAAAAATTATTAATAACCAAAAAAAAAAAAAAAAAATCTGAAACAATCTGTAAGTAAATACTAATTGTACTGTAAAATACGCACATTTAAAAAAAAATCAAAAGTTATCATTAAATAATAATACATTGTTTTAAATTAAATAACGTCAAAATTTGGAGTATAAAATAAAAACAGAAAGTTTTAAAGATCTAGAATAAAATGTTTCTTTTCTTCGTTGAAATATGCATTAAACAAAATGTATGTCAGAATGTATATGAGAACAGAAAACAATAAAACATTTTCAGTTAGAATCAATAATCATGGTTTAAACTTAATGACCAGTGTAATTAACTTGCAGTTTTATTTTCAATTCTTGAAACGGAAATTCTGTTTATCTGATTTGTCAAAATGACAAGTGTGCATAAATTTTATTGTTACAAATCAACAAATCTAACCACCAAAGCTCATTGCGTAAACCCTGAGGGTTTACGCAGTATATATTGGACGATAGATGTAGGTACCAGTCTTGTATTACAACTCCAGTTTCCGGTGCATGTCAAAACATGGAGGAAATAAAATAGTCCTTTTTTCTGAATTTTTCTGGACTCAATTTTTCTGTTTGATTAAAAGTTTATGCTGAATTGAAACATATATATAGATTTAAAAAAATCTTGCATCTTTTGGGGATATCAATCCAGGAAAGTGGAAGGATACCATGTTTACTGGAAGTGGTGCGGCTTAGTAAAACAGCAAACAGAAAGTAGAAAAATAGTTTTGACTTCAGGGTTACATAACTTTTATTCTTCGTGGCATGACCCACTTTTTTTCGATTAAATCACAATTTCACATTAGTACATATATGATATGAACATGAAAAAATTTTCTATGTAGCATTTTTATTTTTTATTTTCAAAGATCAGCTGTTTAACATGTTAGCCTATGGAGCAGTCAATTACAAGACTGCAACCTGCATAGGGTAATTTTTCATATGTTCACTGCAAGGAAGTAGCTCATGTGGACTTTTGTGTGCCCAGAATGACAAAACATCATGATTTAAGGACTTTTAAGAAATAAAAATCATGGGGTATCAAGTTACACTGATATAAGTATCGTAAAATCTATATTTGTGTGTTACATTAAATGACCTTTAGGAGAAGAAAATAATATTGTAGATTTTCGTGAACATGGGCATGCATCTTATGTTGAAAAATGTGTTTTTAGTTCTTTTTATTTTTTAATTTTTGACAGCCTGCTTTCTTAATCTACTCCTCCGTATCTTCCTCCCTTTATGAAAGTCCTGGATCAGCCACTGGTGAAAGATATCATATGTTACACGTATATATGTCCCCTTTGAGGACCTCATTCTGAAATGTAAGAAGACAACTTTTCAAGTAACTATTTTACCAAGTTATTTAATTCAATTCATAGTAAACCAAATAGAAAAGCTGGACTTCATAATACAAACTTGCTAAGCCTTGTAAGATGCACATATTTATTAGTTTAAAATATACTTATAAACAAGTCTTACAGGTTTTTCAATCGTCTTTGTGTATCGCCCCGTAAAGGATTTGATTGACTAGTGATAGCTATCAGTGCTCTTTCAATAGGTAGCTTACAAAGGTAAATCTATTTAAAGGTCCATCTAACAAAGAGTTAAACGTAACTTCCTTATTCACTGTACACGCAAATGTACCATTGATTATACCATTTGAATGATCCAGTCAGGTGGCCTAGACATAAATTATTTTTCTGAATGTGACCTACCGAATTAGACTTATTACCGGATTTGTACTAATATGAGCTACACGACGGGTGCCAAATGAGGAGTAGGATCTGTTTACCCTTCCGGAGCACCTGAGATCAACCTCAGTTTTTTATGGGGTTCGTGTTGCTCAGTCTTTAGTTTTCTATGTTGGGTTTTGTGTACTATTATTTGTCTGTTGGTCTTTACTTTTTTAGCCATGGCGTTGTCAGTTTGTTTTCGGATTATCAGTTTGAATGTCCCTCTGGTATCTTTCGCCTCTCTTTATTGACTTATTTCCTCTGCATGACAACACCTACACTAAAACAACAATTAAAACTTTAGGCACAAATCATTCGTCTTTTCTGAGGTATAGTTAAACATTGTTTATTAAAAAATATTTAAAAAGTAAACAATTAACATTGACATGACATAAAATGCTTAGTAAACCTTCCGGAGTGTCATTGAACTTATAGACAGGACATTTTTTTTTTTTTGCCCTCCTGCTTATTTCAAAATCCCTTATTTTTGTTTTCTTTTAATTGTAATTATTTTTTTGTGTTTTCTGTGTTATACTTCCATAAATTTACTACAAACAACGTTTGTTTACGATTTATATTACTATCAATTGCTAGTTTATTGTCGACAGCGGTCACTGATAATTTATTTGTATAAGTATTGCCGATTGACGACCAAATGTCAGATTTTTCTTCATTTTTCTTTGTGATCTTCATACTGCAAAGCAAATAATGTTTTGAATGCAACTTTCTTTTGTTTTCTTTCAAGAAAACTGTTCACATGATCACATTTAGTACTAGTACATTGGACAATTCAGAGTCATTTAATATCTTAAAAGGGTAGATGTTTTTTTCTGAGGGATATCAAAAGCCATTTCTTAGGCCCGATTTGCTCAAAATATATCTGAAGGGTGCCCATTTTGTTTCTGATGGGTCTTTTGTTGTCTTAATATGTAAAATTGAGGAAATGCTGGCACAACTTGGCATCTGAGGGTTTAAAACAAAGCACGTGAGAGATTGAAATTTGCCTGAAATTTTTCTAAGGGGGTCTTTGACAAGGTATAATCCCCTCCCCGGCTGTTCATATATTAAATGGAATGACCCATTACGAAATTGTTTCTATGCAGAATTTTTGTTTACCATATAAGACTATGGAGCAGTCAATATACAAGATTCAGGGCGGGTCCAGGAATCTGCGACACTTGAACTATTGACGTAATACAACAATCACTTTTCCTTTGTGGCGTCAGACATTTTCTATATTGACATCAATTTTTTTTTTTCGAGAATCAAAGGCTATGTGATGTCCAGTAATGACGAACAAAAAGCGATAAGGGAGGTCCCTCTTGGGGGTGTCCAAGTAATCACATAATCACAAATTTTTTGCCGCAATATGAATCACATAATCAAAAACCCCATGAGGAGGCTCATTTTATAAGGTGTATTTTATAACAGTAAATTCAGTCCGGTAGTAAAATTTTTCCGCCAGACTTTTCTTCCTAGGTAATCAAGTCAGTGACCATAATTTTACTAGGAATGCAAGTCCCTGGATAAATTTTCCTAAGAAAATAAGTCCATAGCTAGTAAAATATGTCTGACACTTATTTTCCTAGGAAAAGTTTTATATATCCGTAAAACCATAAATAACAGAGAATAATGGAAAGCTAAAACATAAAGAATAGAGAATAATTGGTTGCTAAAACATAACGAACAGAGAATAATGGGTTGCTAAAACATAAAGAAGAGAGAATAATAGGGTGCTAAAACAAAAAGAATAGCGAATAATGGGTTGTTAAAACATAAAGAATAGAGAATAATGGTTAATAATGGGTTGCTAAAACATAAAGAACAGAGAATAATGGGTTGCTAAAACTTAAAGAAAAGAGAATAATGGGTTGCTAAAACATAAAGAACAGAGAATAATGGGTGGCTGAAACATAAAGAACAGAGAATAATGGGTTGCTAAAACATAAAGAATAGAGAATAATGGGGTTCTAAAACATAAAGAATAGAGAATAATGGGTTGCTAAAACATAAAGAACAGAGAATAATGGAAAGCTAAAACATAAAGAACAGAGAATAATGGGTTGCTAAAACATAACGAACAGAGAATAATGGGTTGCTAAAACATAAAGAACAGAGAATAATGGGTTGCTTAAACATAAAGAACAGAGAATAATGGGTTTCTTAAACATAAAGAACAGAGAATAATGGGTTGCTAAAACATAACGAACAGAGAATAATGGGTTGCTAAAACATGAAGAACAGAGAATAATGGAAAGCTAAAACATAAAGAACAGAGAATAATGGGTGGCTGAAACATAAAGAAGAGAGAATAATGGGTTGCTAAACATCAAGAATAGAGGATAATGGAGAGCCAAAACTTAAAGAATAGAGAATAATGGAAAGCTAACACATAAAGAATAGAGAATAATGGGTTGCTAAAACATAAAGAACAGAGAATAATGGGTTGCTAAAACATAAAGAATAGAGAATAATGGAAAGCTAAAACATAAAGAACAGAGAATAATGGGTTGCTAAAACATGAACAACGGAGAATAATGGGTTGCTAAAACATAAAGAACAGAGAATAATGGAAAGCTAAAACATAAAGAATAGAGAATAATAGGCTGCTAAAACATGAAGAACAGAGAATAACGGGTTGCTAAAACATAAAGAATAGAGAATAATGGGTTGCTAAAACATAAAGAACAGAGAATAATGGGTTACTAAAACATGAAGAACAGAGAATAACGGGGTGCTAAAACATAAAAAGAATAGAGAATAATTGACAAAACATAAAAGAATAGAGAAAATTGACAAAACATAAAAGAATAGAGAAAACGACGTAAGAAATTAAAGAAAGGAAGTACCCCATCCAGATCTTCATTAACAATTCGGTTTTAATTTTTTTTCGATACAACTTCAATTTATCCAATTTTCTTTGGTGTCTCATTATTATGCCATGATTTTGTGCTTAACACTCTAGAATTTCACTTTGTAATAATTATAAAGAGTGATACAAATTAATGCACGCGGCTTCCTGCCATTGCTTCCTCCATTTTTAACAACTGCTTCCTCGAAATCTAAATAAAAATAAGATGACTCAAATGTTTGCGTTATTTCGTAAAGGTTCGCGTTATAAGTAAACGCTAACATAGGAAGAAGCAGAAAAAACTTTGCATGGCGCTAATACTTTTCGTACAAACCTCTATTAAAGTTGATCTTTTGTTATCGGTTCAATAAACATATATTGCATTGCATTGAAGGGTATTGTATTACATACTTTACACCCCAGTTCTATTGTTATACTTCATAGTTTCTATTTCTGAAACAAGTGTAAATTGAATAGATCTAGTGTTATGAATAACAATGGATCTTGACCACAGGGTGCGACGAGCGGGGTTTCTGAAACCCTGCTTCTACAGTCCCTGTAACGTAAAGTTAACACTTTTTCATTCGGGAATCGTACGTACAGCGTTCGGGAATCGTTCGTATAGAGTTCGGTCATCGTTCGTACATCATTCGTATAGCGTCCGTACAACGTTCGGTCAGCGTTCGTTCATCGTTCGTTCATCGTATGGTAAATGTCACCGTTTAGGGTTTTGTATATCGTATGGTTCATGGTATCGTTAAGCGTTTTATTTGTCGTATGGTACATGGTATGGTTTAGCGTTTAGCGTTTCGTTTATCGTATGGTATGTGATATCGTTTAGCGTTTCATCAATCGTATGGTTTATCGTTTTGTTCAGCGTCTGATATATGTTATGGTTTTATTTCAGAAAGTTATTTCAATTATTATTTTGAGTTAAAATAATTTAATATAAAAGATGCGGGATAAAAACAATTATTAGTTTGGATTGGATTAAATCTCCAACTAATATTATGGAATATATATAAAACGAAGGAAACGTTTCCTCCATCACATTTTGACTTGAATAACATGAGACCAAATACCGCGATATAAGTCTCTTTCTTTCTCTCTCTCTCTCCTCTAACAAATATTTCTCTGATCCAAATATTTCCTTGACAAAATAAATTATATATTATGTTCTATAAATGAGGCTTTATATGAGATACACGTTTTATATCTAAATGTATTAAAAAAAAGACAAGACATCCATGGTATTTGTTCCCTCAATGTCAGAGTCTGATATAAACCGAAAATTGCCAGGATAGATACAAATTCGTTGAAGACATCTATGGAAACAGCGTCGCTTGTGATTCCTGCTGTCGGTGTTAAAACTGTTATTTTGACTGTAAAAGTGCGTAAGTCCATGTATGAGTACAGAATTAAAAAATAACTCTACCTGTTTTCTATTTCTTTATTTTAGAGGTAAGCTTCTGGCCAAGTTTCACCTATTCTAACGCAAATCATTTACCTTAAATAACCAATCAATTGTATTCTAATTCTTTTAACGAATACATGAAATATTTGTCACTGGACGTTATGCATGCAATCGATGATCAAATACAAATCTACAGTATTTATAAACATACTACAATTGTATATATGAAAGAGAGTAAATAATATAAATTTTAATTATTTTACACATATTTGAAGGATCGAAATAATCAGTTCTACAAATGGTTGTTATTGAAAGACTTGAAATTTTACAAATATCACATGCCTCTATGAAATTTCTTATCGACGCACCAAACTGTTACGTTTCATCGTGCATAGCTCATTTTCCGATTCACTTAAGGTTTCTAACGATCTTCTTACTTGTTCATTACATTCTAGAATTAAAATCCTAACGTTACACAAATTGCCAAAACTTTTATTCTCAGGCTAGACTGCGTAAAAGATGAATACTGTTTTGTTTGTGTACACACGGTGTTTTGAAGGCCGATATCCAGTTTTGCTGAAAAGAATTAATTTGCGCCACAACTAAATTACGCCAATTCTTTTTTGCATCACTTTATTTTAAAACTGCAGCATTCATTTGCGCCAACAAAACAATCATTTAATTGCGCAAATGTTATAGACTTGTTTGCAAATGTTTGTTTTAGTGCACTGAGGAGGTCCTTTCCGGTATTTACAGGTACAAGTAGAAATACCGCAAAGGGCCTCCTTAGTGCATTAAGAACAAAATATTGCACTAAGGACCTGATGGAATGATAGAATTGACACAAAAAACATGGCATATAGAAGGAGACTTTCTAAAAGTACATATTTTCAAATTTTATAATCATATCTTTAGTAATTATAAAGTTATTTAACAGTTGAAGTCAGTATTCTAATGTTACATGTACGTGTAAATAGGTTAATCATTTCGAGGTAAATATGGCACAATTAAGTTCCATTTATTGGCGCAATTTATATTATGAGAAAAGAAGAGATGGCCGCGATTCAAACCTTTTCAATATGATGGTAGTTGGCACAAATTACACCTAACCGTTCTGACAAACTAGTAAATTCTTCGCCCGGGAATATGCATTTGACATTAATCTTCCTTCAGTAACTTTACAATACCCAGCCGTGTCATTTCTGTATATTGTACATGTAGATAGCACGTGTGATACATGTATATACACCAGAAATACCCATTCAAGTGAATTTTATCTTTTAGAAGAACTCCATATCGGGTAACATTAAATATACATAAACATTAAATTACAATTAAAAAAAAGGTAATAATAAGTTCAAATGTTGCTTTAATAAGTATTTGTAAACTTATGTTATTACTTTATTTCATGTATCTTTTTTGTATTCTTTTTTTTTTTTTTTGGCTTCAATTACCTTTTATTTTTTTATCTTATTGACTTATTTGTAAATCGAAAAACGCACAAACCTAAATAGAATCATATGGCATTGAATGATTTCTCTAACTCAAAACTAGTCATAGATGCCTCTTAAATTTTATTTTTCTCGTTGGGTTGCTTGTCCATTAATTGACGTTTACGCCATATTCTTTTTTTTTTCGGTATTTGTGAAAAGCGGCTCATCGATCAATTTCAAAAGAAATCTAATAATCGTAAGTCATGAAAATTGAGGTTCAACTTGCTATCAATTTTTCGTATACGCACAAAGATAAAATAAATGAAACACTTTTAAGCTGTTTAAATCATGCAGTGGATTTTGAAAATATAGTTTTGAAAAACCGGTTATTTCTGTTTAATACTTTTTTGTCCCTTTTCTTAATAATTAGGACACGTGTCACTGGTTAATATAGAACTAGTCAACCATGAATAATCCCAAACAACAAATGTTTGATTGGTTTGTCATACTTGCTTATATTTTTCAATTACGTATTGTTTTCGGCTGAGACTACTACATGTATAACAGTTATAGTAGTCTCAGTTTTCGGCAATATTGTAACAATATCCTTTAGAATTTTAAATTGCTTCAGTCATTTAATATATATATTATTTTTTTTTTTCATGATTAATATTTTAGATTGATAATATAATTGAATCATTTTAAGCATTATTTATATGACATTTAAATATTTATTTAACGTGCATACCGATTTGATTGGCAAATAAACACTTGACGCCATATTAATATTATATATTAACATTTCGGAAAAATTAGGTGGATATTTAATCATCGGCTCTCATGAAGTTTTCTTGTAGGTTAAAAGAAGGGGGAAAATATACCTCTAAGCAGAGTTCTCGAAATGTGGCGGTCCTAGGGATTTGACCACCACATTTTTGGGAAGGACCAACAAAATTTTGGTAATTTGCAATAGAAATGATAGTGAGGACCTGCAGATTTTCTTCAAGGACCACCAGGTGAAAAAAGATTTTGAGAACTCTGCCTCTAAGTAGTAAAACTTTAAGATTGGTATTCTTTAAATTGTATAACTTTCATATTCTGGCTTTCTCTTCAATTTTTAAATTATATGGAGAATCACGTTTTAATGCCAGATCTTTTATTATTTGTTCTGTTAAATCAAAGACATGTAGTACATGTATTCTATTTTCCGGGAAAAATTTATTCACAATGATAAAGAAATTAGGGATGTTGTGTATACACCTTTCTATTGGTGAACACTATATATGTTGCCCATTAGCTGTCCTTATGTGTTTTTTGTTGTTTGATTGCTGTCTCGTTGTCGTTAAACCCACTATGATCTCTTACAGTTTCAGTTCCGTTTGATGTACGTTTAATTCGGTTTAAAACAAACCATATTTGATAGGGTTATTCAATATATAATTCCCTCAAGATTTTGCTCAGAGGAAAGTAATAGAATAGGTTTGAATATACATTTTAGTGCAAAGTTAACAATAAAAGAAAAAGTTTCACTTTCAATTTTCAACTACCCAAAATTTTAAACTATTAATTTTGAAGACGTGTTTCATCGTGATTTGTCCTGCTATTCATGTTATAACTGTCGTGATGAAAGTAATTCCTGTACCAGCGAAGCTGGAACTTTTCGTCAATATAAACTTGTGCATGAAATGGAGGTAATTGAAAGACTAATCCCAAACAGCGGCGAAAACCGTTTCATTGAATTAATAAAACCCGGGATTATATTAGCCGTTTTTAAGGACGATCCAGGAGTAGATTACTATATTTAAAATGTATATCAGAAGTTAAACAATTTAAGCAAGAAACTTTAGATAACTTGGGAAACAATTCTCAAGCCAAAGTTCAAGTTATTGAAGAGGTGTATTTCGACAAATAATGTGCCAGGGAAAATACAATTCTATTCAAATTAATCAAGGATAAAAATGTTTCGATTTACTTGCAGAGTGTCAGATATATTTGTATTGGGGTTGAATTAAGATATAGAAATTTTACAATGACAGATGATATGCACCATGAAAGATAAACATCCTATGATAAAAGTTTTGTACATCTAGAAAAAAAAATATTTATTTATGGAAAACCGTATACATGTACTTCCGTCCCATTTTTCCTTCCTACATTACAGTACTGCATTTTTAGGTGAAATAACTAAAGGGTAAACATTATTAAATCGATTTCCACAACTTGAGGTCATTTATGATAAAATGACATCACAAAAGAACAGAACCAGAATCAACCAACAACATATAAAAAAACGAATAAAACTTGCAAAATTAATCAAAGTCAAAACCCTCTGTAACGTCGTGTTGTAGGAACATCGTGCACAACGTTAAAGTGAACATTAAACTTATGCATGGCGGAAAAGAAATATACGAAAACGATAGGTGCAATGTGCATGCAGCATTGCAAATGATATTTAAAGAAATATATTTAATTTATAAAACTTAGGACTTTAATTTAAATATTGTTGATGGGATGTTGAAGTTTCCAGAACATAGAAAATACACAAGAAAATCTATCAGTACACTAGTCTATCAAAATGTGATTGGTGTCCATTTTACAACATATTGTTTAAGAATTTAGTGTTTTCCTATTCATTCTGACATCTGTGTCCCTGGATCTGAACAAGAAATTACGAAGACGTTATGCTTATCAGTTTACCTTTAAAAGATTTTTCAACAGAATATTATATATATAATTTTTTTATTTTGTTTTCTTTGCGAAAACAAAATGGCCCTAAAGCTAAATGTCATCGTCAGATGTATAATGGAAGGCTATAAACACTTTAGAATATACACCACCTGCTGGATCTTTTTACCTGGACACATATCTTGTTACGTAACACGTACGAATGTAAAATTATCGATATGGTGTATTCAGTCGAATATACACGGTATCTCTGGACTGGGGTATTTAAGATATTTTGATCTGATAATGTATGTAAATTTATTTGTGCTTTATGTAAAAAAAATGAGTTGACTTTGAGCATATATTTATTTTCAAAACCGGAGACAAATCACTAATTTCCAATTATAAACCAATCTCATTATTATCAGCAGTGGGAAAAGTATTTGAAATTTTTTTATAATTTAAAAATGTATTTAATCACTTAATTAGTTACAAAAAGCGTTTTGTTTCAAGTTCATATTCGCCTTTTGAGAATACTAATGCAGGAGTTCCACAAGGCTCTATATTAGGTTCCCTACTATTCCTTATTCATGTATATGACATAGCTGGTAATTTGTCTAACTCGATTGTGTGCTGATGAAACATCCCTTTCTTATTCAAGCAATAGTCCTTACACAGTAGAGGATGTCTTAAATAACGCTTTAGAACAAATTTCAGCATGGTCTAGGGATTGGTTTATTGATTTTAATCCTAACAAGACAATTACTATGCTATTCTCCTGTAATTCTTCTCCAGATGAAATTAAAATGGAACTTCAAAATCAAGTAGTAGCATTGTCTCCTGTCATAAACACTTAGGTATTACTTTTGATTCCAATGGTAAATTCTATACAGAACAGAAAACGTTTTAAAGTGTGCAAGCACAAGATTAGATTTCTAAAAAATGAAATATGTATTGACTAGGAATTATACTATTCGCATAAACTTAACACTTATAAGACCAATTATGTAATATGCACGTGAGTCATGGGATGGTTGTACTCAACAAGATTCCGACAATCTAGAACATGACGTTTAATTGGAAGCAGGAAGATTAGTAACTGGGTTGCCCGTGTTTGCTAGTCCGGAAGTTATATATGTTCAGTGGTACAGGCTGACATTTGGTAGTGGACAGAAGAAAATCCAAAAGCTCAATATGTTATATTCATCACATAAAGTGGGACTGCCTCTACGATTTAATGCCACTTTTCAGTTATAGATAGAATATTAGAAAATCCTTTTTTTCATCTACTTCTATCGAATGAAATAGCCTAAATCCCGACATATGTATTATTCTTATTCTTAATAAAAAAATAAAGTATTCTTGTACGTCCAGAAATATGAATATATTGATCGAACTTGACACAGACACATTTGCACGCCAATCTTTATTATTAAGGACAGTTGATTGGATAAAAGTGATGGATTGCCACGCCTATATTAAAACTTAGATCCTATGAACAGACTTCAGATGGCTCCCAGTTTTCGAATTTGATAAAAAAAATATTTATATCTCGTATTGTTTCAATATTAAAAGTGTTGAGTAACGTAGTTGAATTTTAGATTAAATTTGGGAAGTCGTGTATATCCCCATTTTTAAATTATTCAACATGAAGAAATAAAAAATCAGCTGGTTTTGAAATTTTCAAGAGTTCCAATTAAATTTATGATACAGAATTATTTTTTATTTGTGTTCCTCAACAATGTTTGCTAAATCATTTTTCATCGAATCCCGAAACGTGAAGAGTTTAATACGTGTAAATCCCAAATTCACACAAATAATAAAGTCCCAACCCGACGTTCTTAAAAGGTCTGTTCTAGAGTTTAGTTTCATTTTCAAAAATTTCAGACACGTAAATAATATAGGTTATTAGCGCTAGCTTCACACTAGTTATTAGCTGGCCTTAATTATGATAGAAAACATCCAATGACATGCATAAAATATCTAATGCCATGGGTAACGCATAGACTGTCTTATTTTATAGGGATGCCCATGTGGCACATCAATGATACGATTGATTTAACCATTGTACTTTAGAATTGCAACAAATCTTAAATTCACTTAAATACATGAACCTGTTATCTTGTCGACTTTAAAGCCAACATACAGATAGCCGTTATATCCAGAGAAGAGACCTCGATGAAATTTGAAAGTTAAACAAATCTTGTAGCGATCAGATAATCTATGACGTAATTTTAAAATAAGACGACAAGGTCGAAAATAGTTCTAGCCGTCTTATAGCAAGAACGTCTCCTCACTCAGCTTGTGGTTATGTGTTGGTGGTGGATAGAGTCACACCGACTCACAATTGACTTTTTCTCTGCGGTTACAAAGCTCGTTGTCGAGATCAACATTAGGAAGATACCATTAAATTTTTACGGGGTGGGAGGGGTGGCTAGGATGAAAAATGTTGTCCTGCATTTTTCTTTAAATGTAATCTCAATGTAAATGTAGTCCTGCTTTTTTTTATTTTACACTCTATTCTGTCCTGCCTTTCTTAGTTATTAATTTATTCTGACTTGTTTTACATAAAGTCATCATGCTTTTCTTTTGGCAAGATGCCCATACTGTCTTTTTTCTCTAAACTCCTGTCATGCCTTTTTTTTCAATTTTCATACGTCAGACAAACTTCTTCGTGCATGTGACTTCATATTTCAAAAGGGATAAGAAATGTCTTAATTGATAAGTTCTACATTGCATTTAAAAAATCCATTGAAAGAATATTGTATAATTAGAAATCATTGTCCGCTGTTGGAAGTTCAGATTCGCCATTTTCGTGCTTGTCATGAGACGATATTTCAGGGGTTTCGATTGTTAAACTCGTTAAATCAAATAACGAACATATTCCATCTCAACATGAGAAAGAGTGGCTCATTTACCTCTATCAATGTTTATCGTTTATAGATGTTGTACTTTCAATGCTATTTATAAACGCAGAGTAAAATTTTAAATGTTTGGTATACAAATTTAAAATTATTCAACTTAAAAAATATTCAGAAGACACTGGGAAATATCGACGAATCATTATTTATTTATTATATTGTAACAATTTTTCTTCACAAAGGCTTATAATGATAAATGAAATCAATGTTTTGCTGTCAATATTACAATTTATGTATTGCTCTCTGGTGATGAGTCTTTGAGTTCTGACGAAAATGATAGTGTTTTTCTATCTGTACAAAAGTATATAAAAACTTTGACAACCTTATTCTGTAACAGATCTTACTAGAACATGATCAATTTATGCTCTTAAGGATACGATGATCTTTATGATTGACTATTGTATTCTGAAACGTTTCAATGGTTTTAATTAAAAAACAAAATTGATACTTACAATTACGTGTAGATTTATTCCGTTTTCCTATTAATCCGTAACTAGAAAAGCGACTTAATATGTATCACATCATAAACTATGCGTGTATAATTTACATTTAAACAAATTCACACACATGACTTGTCATGTACACTAACCTATTTTAATTTACACAGCTCGGTGTGTTTGTATCTATTTCTTCTGAAAATAGGCGCACTCGATTAGTTATATTAAGTGGAAAATATCCATTGATTCGATTCTTAAAATTTATATATGTAATTTATTTTTATATCTTCATGTTAAATTGTATATTTATGTATGCATTGGAGAAGACGTTACTAAGTTGAAAAACTTGTGTCTAATCCATTTGTCATTTTTGAACAATAAAATATGTTCAAACTAAAGAATCATGGTATGAATATAAAGAAAAGAAGAAAACCAAACACATTTTTTTTTATTAAAATTGAAAATCCAACTGATTAAAAGTCGTATTGACCTCTCAAATTCTATCACAGAAAACAAGTACTTATAGTATCTCAAAATGTCCAAATATAGCCCGCTTTATAATCGCGCAGTGGACATAATTGTTATATTTCTAATCAGACATTCCACATTTTATCAACCGTTTCAGAACTATTTTTGAAGATTACGAATTACTTCATTGCATATTTAACGCAAAATACATTTTTCAATTCTTTATTTACACTCAAACACAAATATGTGTTACATGAGAACAAATTACAAATCAAATGCAATAAATGACAGAATAGACAGGAAACTAATAACTCATAATGATAGGACGTACGCCAATTCATGAGGGCATGCCAAATTGTCACGAATGTCCAATCAGGTTTTTCTGCGGTTCAAAGTTTGACGTGCGGTGATGTTTGAACAGTGTTGCGTGTATTTTACATTTTTCATTTCGGAGCCTTTAATAACTTACTATGCTGTATGGATTTTGCTCATTGTTGAAGGCCGTACAGTGACCTTTGATTGGTCATTTCTACGTTATCCAGTCTCTGGTTAAATTCTCTCAGTAGACATTATCCCATCATTGATGATCAAGTGTGATATGAAAAAGAAAACTACATTATCGTATCTCGGATATATATCTGTTAAATATAATAAAGAATACTTTAGTAAGATTGAATACAACAAAAGCTTTTCCATGTTAAATCCTTGATGCTGTCTCCTTCAGACTATCAAACACTGTCAACCTAATTGTTAACGTGGTATTATATGTGATAACTTGCTTTAAATAATAGTAAACTGAGTATTTATTCACAGTACGCACTTCCTATTTTAGTTGTGATGATAGAAATCTTAATATTATTGATACACAGTTGAGAAATATAGTGCAGTAATTCAAATGCAGATTTAAACCTTATTAATATTAAACCCAATCCCGCATGCAGCTGTGGTCATCCTGTTGAGGATAGTATTCACTATTTTTAAGTGCCCTTTATCAACGAAGCAAGAGAAATATTGTTTTCAAAATTAGAAAGATCTGCTATATCCATTTTGCTTTTATTTGCTGGTGACGGTGACCTTTCATTTCAGCAAAACAAAGAAATGTCCGAGTCTGTACAATCATATATCAGAAATACACTAAGATTTAGAACATTCAATTAAAATTGGAATTCCTACTTCCCAACTCTCCACTCTAGTCCAGTTTTATATATTACTCTATATCATATTAAACTTTTGTTTTTGAGACAAGGCCATGTTTTGTCAAAAGACAAGCACAATAACCCCAGAGCGAATTGCGAGAAGTGGTTTCGTATTTCGTTATAGAAAAAAATGCTAATAGTTTATGTAAAATAACGACTCTCGTACGGTGTCGCGTTTATATCTTTTTAACACATTGGTGCAATTGGATGCAAAAAATAATGACCATAAAATGTCAGGTTTGCGAGATCAGACAGTAACCTAACAACTAAACAATTGAAAATCTAGGGATCAATGTTTAACATTCGTTAGCAATGAGCAATTTTCATAAATAAAACATGATTTAGTCGAATACTTTGCGAGTAAAGAAAAGAGACTACCATAGATTTGTTATTAACCACAAATGCTTAAGGGTACAAATCAGTATTCAGGAGTTACCTCTTTGCATTAGACCACATTACAACAGAAATTAGAAAATAGGGCCTGGAAGTATTTCTAAGACATTGTTGTTTTCCTTTTCTATGTAGCTTTCTTTCTGGCAAACACGGTGTTAGATTTTATAAATGCTGACAGGCACCGACCATTGAAAAAAATCTATCTGTTTAAAATAAGAAATGAAAATAATTGTTTGTTTGTTGTTGTTTTTATGGCAAATAGAAAATGACCGTTTGATTTAAAATTGTTTAAAATTATTTAGAAATAGATTTATGAAAATAATGTATTTTAATGTGAAAAGGCTAGACTTTAATTTGTGGCGTAGGGATGTGATTGAGTGGTTTTGTTTACAATTATTTCCCATTATTTCCGTAGTGAAATCTGCAATAATTATTGTTTCATCATGTTATTTGATTTTCACATTATAACAAAACTAAAAATATGACGAATGAATTTATAGTTAGCTGTTTAATGTCCAGTGGTTACTATTAGATGTATCATTAGGAGGACATTTTAAATGTTATAAATATAAAATAGATAAAACTGCTATTCAGTCGATTTTAAAATACATGCTATAAAAGAGAATACATAACAATATTTAACAAACCTTTTGAACAAAAGGCCAACCTTAAGACTCCGAATATACTTTTGTAAGAACATTAGATTAATTCCGAATTCCATCTAAAATAAATTGTTCGGGCGTATGACAATTGTCCCGATTTTGAAAATGTTCATTCTTTCATTTGCGCCGATTTCATTTTTTCATTTGCGCCGATTTTATATTTGCTCCTAATTAGATTTACAGGTAAGTTAATCCGTAAGTTAATACTTGTACATGTACTGTACTATACCATTGGTAAAACCTGGTTATAAATGTTGTTCATTTATGTTTAAGTTAATTTTGATTCATATTGTTCTGGAACTTCGTTGTAACATGATGGACATGTTGCACACTGAAACGAGCCGAGGAGTCAATTCTTTAATCATCGAGGGTCATACATATCGGAAGGTTAGTGTCCTGAAACATAACAACATATCTTACAAATGTACCATAAAATCGTGTAAAGCCAGAGTCACCACGGATTCTATTGTCAAAACACAGATCGAGCATAACCATGTGGTAGATGTCCGAAAGACAGAGGCTAAATAACTACGGGTACTGTCAAGGAAAAAGTCTGGAGGTGTAGGCCTTCTTCCGTCTCCCCGTGGTGAGCAGAGGACAACAGCTATGTACATGTTATGATTGACAATTCATTACATTTGTACAAGTGGCTAATGGAAGAGGTCTATAATGATAAATGAAAAATAACATGACTTGAATGGAGAGTTCTCTCATTGGTACTCATACCACATCTTCTTATATCTATTCACCTGTAATTTACCTGTAAAAAAATCGGCGCAAATGCAAAACGCCGAATTGTTCATTTGGAAAAAAAATGTTAATACCTTAGTCTATTTTCAAAAAATGTTGACTGAATACTCTGCAGACTGTAGTTTACCCGCACATTCACCAAGTACGTATTTCTACGGCTAAAAAAAAATCATAATTGTATCTTTTAAATTTATTTCAGTGTTTATTTTTCAAACTTTTTATGTAAATAATGTTGGATCAACATCGAGTCAGATTAAATTATAATTTATTAAATTATATTATTAATTAAAAACTGAAACATGCATCCAATCTAAATTTTACGTATATTATCACCTATATTAAAAGATTTAACAGAACACAATTCATGTTTTATATTAAAAAAAAACATAAACGCTCAACGAAACTATGCACGCTAAGAAACGATGTACGCTAAACGATACGATATACGCTAAACGAAACGATGTACGCTAAACGATACGGTATACGCTAATGAAACGATGTACGCAAACCATACGATGTACGATAAAGGGCGCTTATGTTATCGTTTATGGTATGGTTTATGGTACATGGTTTCGTTCGTACATCATTTGTTCAGCGTCCGTACAACGTTCGGTCAGCGTTTCGTTTGCATTCGTACACCGTTCGGGAAGCGTACGTACATCGTTCGGGCATCGTCCGTACATGGTTCGGGCATCGTTCGTATTGTTAACTTTACGTTACACGGACTGTACCTCCTGCAAACAAAGTCCATTGTTATTCGTAACAATAGATATTGATTATTTTTAAATAGCATGAACATAAGAAATTACTAATAGTGTTCACTACATATCAAAAAACACATTTTAGGAAATTCAATAAGCATCTATATGGAATACAAAAATAATCCTTTAAATACTCCTTTGCTTGAAGGTAATTTTGTTTTATCCCAGTAATATGTCTCTATTCTAAAGCATTGATCTTTAAAAAAAAAGGAGATTCTAACTCCCGGACCCCCTCCCAATACCCCCACCCCTCTCCCGGTTACCCAGTGGCCGATCCGGGGTTGATGGTTTCGCAGGTTGGACCCGACTTTTATTTAAAAGATCAATGCATTTGAATGGTTTGAACCCCTTTTCTCTTGGGTTGGGAACACCGGCTGGATCAGCCCTGATTGCCCCAAAAGGGAGTTCCTCTATATTAAATATTGTATGCTGAGCGTGTCTGGTAGTCGGGTTTCTAATGCAAACACACCTATCCCTTAGTATGTTCTGTTTATTATCGAGAAGGGGGGGGGGCTTTTGTTTTTGATAAAATCGTAAGATATAAAATATAGTTATGATTACCTTTATTAAACTGATACAGGTAAGGACTTTGTGTTATAATATTGCCTTTATCTTTAGTCTCTTCTACCAAATCCAACGCTTGCCACAAAATGTCGTCCGTCTTATACCCGTCCATATTGACAACTGTATACCAGGAGCATGATGTATATTTTGTTTGTAATAAGAATACACGAAACAGTCAACTTTGACCTGCTGATCCATATTAGCACATGGATTTAACGGGAATATGCAAAACAACTTTGACATTTGTAAAATATACTCACTTGTCAAAGTTTGAACGAAGATAACCAAAGAGAGGTTACCAGTGGGGTTTCATATAATAAAAAGTATTCTTATAAATCATGGTTTGATATTGTCAATAAATTTGATATCGTTTTTTTTTTTTTTTTTTATTTAATAATTAATGTTAACAAATATAGGGTTTAGAATGGGGTGTAAGTTAGTTATACACCTCGGGATACGGCGTGTCTGGATAAGAAACCCCTGGCCTCCGGCCGACGGGGTTTCTTATCCAGATACACCTATCCTCGATGTTTAACTATTACAGATACCCGTATGTAGAAATGACTTGTCGACAATCGGTAATGTTTATAAAGGAAACGAAATGGAAATTCTTTTTAACCAAGAGGACTACTTTTAAAGGTAATTTTAGTTAGTTCTGTTGAATATATATAAATATATATATAATATGAGAGTTGTTTTCCGTTTGTTTGTTGTGTTTGAGCTTTTGATTTTGCCATTTGATAAGGGACTTTACGATTTGAATTTTCCATGGAGTTCGGCATTCTTCTTATTTTACTTTTAATTTTTCAGACAGTAATATAAGTATCGTAAAATCTATATTTGTGTGTTACATTAAATGACCTTTAGGAGAAGAAAATAATATTGTAGATTTTCGTGAACATGGGCATGCATCTTATGTTGAAAAATGTGTTTTAGTTCTTTTTTTTTTTTTAATTTTTGACAGCCTGCTTTCTTAATCTACTCCTCCGTATCTTCCTCCTTTATGAAAGTCCTGGATCAGCCACTGGTGAAAGATATCATATGTTACACGTATATATGTCCCTTTGAGGACCTCATTCTGAAATGTAAGAAGACAACTTTTCAAGTAACTATTTTACCAAGTTATTTAATTCAATTCATAGTAAACCAAATAGAAAAGCTGGACTTCATAATACAAACTTGCTAAGCCTTGTAAGATGCACATATTTATTAGTTTAAAATATACTTATAAACAAGTCTTACAGGTTTTCAATCGTCTTTGTGTATCGCCCCGTAAAGGATTTGGTTGACTAGTGATAGCTATCAGTGCTCTTTCAATAGGTAGCTTACAAAGGTAAATCTATTTAAAGGTCCATCTAACAAAGAATTAAACGTAACTTCCTTATTCACTGTACACGCAAATGTACCATTGATTATACCATTTGAATGATCCAGTCAGGTGGCCTAGACATAAATTATTTTTCTGAATGTGACCTACCGAATTAGACTTATTACCGGATTTGTACTAATATGAGCTACACGACGGGTGCCAAATGAGGAGTAGGATCTGTTTACCCTTCCGGAGCACCTGAGATCAACCTCAGTTTTTTATGGGGTTCGTGTTGCTCAGTCTTTAGTTTTCTATGTTGGGTTTTGTGTACTATTATTTGTCTGTTGGTCTTTACTTTTTTAGCCATGGCGTTGTCAGTTTGTTTTCGGATTATCAGTTTGAATGTCCCTCTGGTATCTTTCGCCTCTCTTTTATTGATTTATTTCCTCTGCATGACAACACCTACACTAAAACAACAATTAAAACTTTAGGCACAAATCATTCGTCTTTTTCTGAGGTATAGTTAAACATTGTTTATTAAAAAAAAATATTTAAAAAAGTAAACAATTAACATTGACATGACATAAAATGCTTAGTAAACCTTCCGGAGTGTCATTGAACTTATAGACAGGACATTTTTTTTTTTTGCCCTCCTGCTTATTTCAAAATCCCTTATTTTTGTTTTCTTTTAATTGTAATTATTTTTTGTGTTTTTCTGTGTTATACTTCCATAAATTTACTACAAACAACGTTTGTTTACGATTTATATTACTATCAATTGCTAGTTTATTGTCGACAGCGGTCACTGATAATTTATTTGTATAAGTATTGCCGATTGACGACCAAATGTCAGATTTTTCTTCATTTTTCTCTGTGATCTTCATACTGCAAAGCAAATAATGTTTTGAATGCAACTTTTTTGTTTTCTTTCAAGAAAACTGTTCACATGATCACATTTAGTACTAGTACATTGGACAATTCAGAGTCATTTAATATCTTAAAAGGGTAGATGTTTTTTTCTGAGGGATATCAAAGCCATTTCTTAGGCCCGATTTGCTCAAAATATATCTGAAGGGTGCCCATTTTGTTTCTGATGGGTCTTTGTTGTCTTAATATGTAAAATTGAGGAAATGCTGGCACAACTTGGCATCTGAGGGGTTTAAAACAAAGCACGTGAGAGATTGAAATTTGCCTGAAATTTTCTAAGGGGTCTTTGACAAGGTATAATCCCCTCCCCGGCTGTTCATATATTAAATGAAATGACCCATTACGAAATTGTTTCTATGCAGAATTTTGTTTACCATATAAGACTATGGAGCAGTCAATATACAAGATTCAGGGCGGGTCCAGGAATCTGCGACACTTAAACTATTGACGTAATACAACAATCACTTTTCCTTTGTGGCGTCAGACATTTTCTATATTGACATCAATTTTTTTTTCGAGAATCAAAGGCTATGTGATGTCCAGTAATGACGAACAAAAGCGATAAGGGAGGCCCTCTTGGGGTGTCCAAGTAATCACATAATCACAAATTTTTGCCGCAATATGAATCACATAATCAAAAACCCCATGAGGAGGCTCATTTTATAAGGTGTATTTTATAACAGTAAATTCAGTCCGGTAGTAAAATTTTCCGCCAGACTTTTCTTCCTGGGTAATCAAGTCAGTGACCATAATTTTACTAGGAATGCAAGTCCCTGGATAAATTTCTCTAAGAAAATAAGTCCATAGCTAGTAAAATATGTCTGACACTTATTTTCCTAGGAAAAGTTTTATATATCCGTATTCTCATTTTTTCTATGAAAAGGTCCCTTTAAAATTTTATTTCTCAAGACAATCTTTAAAATTAATCAATATTCAAATTAAGAAAGGAACATTTTAATTATGTACATCATAAAGTCTGTGATATCAATTTTCCTAGGAAAATTAATTATTAAAAAAAATATGCATATTTTAATAAAATAGTGAAGTATTAATGCACAACTGTTAAACAATTTAAAACATATAAAATTAAAACTTCCATTGTTTACATGTAAATTATTTCTGTCATTACAAAATTTCCCATAAAAATTAACGACATGGACGTTTTTACCTAGGAATATTGATGCCCTGGACACGAGTTCTTATGAAAATTAGTCTGGGCACATACATTTTAATAAAAGATTAATGCACAACTGTAAAACAACATTAAAACAAAAGAATTAAAAATTCCATTGTTTACATGTAAATTAAATTTTTTATTAAACATTTTCCTAGTCAAAGAGGGTGGTAAAGGGTTATTTTCGTGCAACGTGTTTTGCCATTTTATTTCACGTGCAGCCGTGAAAAAGGTTCGTTATTCCCCGTGTTTCGTGAAATCGGTAAAAAGATCAAAGTGCAAGATATTTTTAGTGTTCGTTCATCGTGAAATGGCAATTTTATTTCATGTTCTTCCGTGCAGATACCCCACCCCCTTTACGCCCTCGTCAACCAAAGGACATGCACATTTTATCTAGGAATATTGATGACATGGACATAAATTCCTAGGAAAATTAGTCTGGAGACATAAATTACTGACATCATGGACATTGGACTAAATATACTAGTAAATTCTGTAACCATGGACTTTTGTACTAGGCGTAGCTACCTAAGGCTCGACTAGGCACGTGCCTATACATAAATTTGCCAATTAGAGGTTCCCGATCTAACACTTTAACATTCTGCACAGAAGACAGGCGCTAGGTTTTCAATATGATGATAGATCCGTGTTTTACTCGCTTGGCTTTATAATAATTAATAACTATATTTCTGATCTAATGTTCTATTCTATAAACTACATATATACATTGTCGCTACAAATCTACAACTCTCAGTTTTGGCTACACGTGCTGTTCTTATCTATAGTCATGCATATTCATCAGCTTTGTAGGCGTGTCCAAGTCGCATAAGCGATAATGACCAGCCACTACACACTGTTATGATTTCATTAACCAGTATTAAAAGATAAATATAACATCCCTGTCCACAAATTAGAAATTTCTAAAATTTCTTACTGGTTAATGAAATCCTTATAAATTATATAAAATTATTAATAACCAAAAAAAAAAAAAAAAAATCTGAAACAATCTGTAAGTAAATACTAATTGTACTGTAAAATACGCACATTTAAAAAAATCAAAAGTTATCATTAAATAATAATACATTGTTTTAAATTAAATAACGTCAAAATTTGAGTATAAAATAAAAACAGAAAGTTTTAAAAGATCTAGAATAAAATGTTTCTTTTTCTTCGTTGAAATATGCATTAAAAAAAAATGTATGTCAGAATGTATATGAGAACAGAAAACAATAAAACATTTTTCAGTTAGAATCAATAATCATGGTTTAAACTTAATGACCAGTGTAATTAACTTGCAGTTTTATTTTCAATTCTTGAAACGGAAATTCTGTTTATCTGATTTGTCAAAATGACAAGTGTGCATAAATTTTATTGTTACAAATCAACAAATCTAACCACCAAAGCTCATTGCGTAAACCCTGAGGGTTTACGCAGTATATATGGACGATAGATGTAGGTACCAGTCTTGTATTACAACTCCAGTTTCCGGTGCATGTCAAAACATGGAGGGAAATAAAATAGTCCTTTTTTTTCTGAATTTTTTTCTGGACTCAATTTTTTCTGTTTGATTAAAAGTTTATGCTGAATTGAAACATATATATAGATTTAAAAAAAATCTTGCATCTTTTTGGGGATATCAATCCAGGAAAGTGGAAGGATACCATGTTTACTGGAAGTGGTGCGGCTTAGTAAAAACAGCAAACAGAAAGTAGAAAAAAATAGTTTTGACTTCAGGGTTACATAACTTTTTATTCTTCGTGGCATGACCCACTTTTTTTTCGATTAAATCACAATTTCACATTAGTACATATATGATATGAACATGAAAAAATTTTTCTATGTAGCATTTTTTATTTTTTTATTTTCAAAGATCAGCTGTTTAACATGTAAGCCTATGGAGCAGTCAATTACAAGACTGCAACCTGCATAGGGTAATTTTTTCATATGTTCACTGCAAGGAAGTAGCTCATGTGGACTTTTGTGTGCCCAGAATGACAAAACATCATGATTTAAGGACTTTTTAAGAAATAAAAATCATGGGGTATCAAGTTACACTGATATAAGTATCGTAAAATCTATATTTGTGTGTTACATTAAATGACCTTTAGGAGAAGAAAATAATATTGTAGATTTTCGTGAACATGGGCATGCATCTTATGTTGAAAAATGTGTTTTAGTTCTTTTAATTTTTTAAATTTTGACAGCCTGCTTTCTTAATCTACTCCTCCGTATCTTCCTCCCTTTATGAAAGTCCTGGATCAGCCACTGGTGAAAGATATCATATGTTACACGTATATATGTCCCCTTTGAGGACCTCATTCTGAAATGTAAGAAGACAACTTTTCAAGTAACTATTTTACCAAGTTATTTAATTCAATTCATAGTAAACCAAATAGAAAAGCTGGACTTCATAATACAAACTTGCTAAGCCTTGTAAGATGCACATATTTATTAGTTTAAAATATACTTATAAACAAGTCTTACAGGTTTTCAATCGTCTTTGTGTATCGCCCGTAAAGGATTTGGTTGACTAGTGATAGCTATCAGTGCTCTTTCAATAGGTAGCTTACAAAGGTAAATCTATTTAAAGGTCCATCTAACAAAGAATTAAACGTAACTTCCTTATTCACTGTACACGCAAATGTACCATTGATTATACCATTTGAATGATCCAGTCAGGTGGCCTAGACATACATTATTTTTCTGAATGTGACCTACCGAATTAGACTTATTACCGGATTTGTACTAATATGAGCTACACGACGGGTGCCAAATGAGGAGTAGGATCTGTTTACCCTTCTGGAGCACCTGAGATCAACCTCAGTTTTTTATGGGGTTCGTGTTGCTCAGTCTTTAGTTTTCTATGTTGGGTTTTGTGTACTATTATTTGTCTGTTGGTCTTTACTTTTTTTGCCATGGCGTTGTCAGTTTGTTTTCGGATTATCAGTTTGAATGTCTCTCTGGTATCTTTCGCCTCTCTTTTATTGATTTATTTCCTCTGCATGACAACACCTACACTAAAACAACAATTAAAACTTTAGGCACAAATCATTCGTTTTTTTTCTGAGGTATAGTTAAACATTGTTTATTAAAAAAAAATATTTAAAAAAATAAACAATTAACATTGACATGACATAAAAGGCTTAGTAAACCTTCCGGAGTGTCATTGAACTTATAGACAGGACATTTTTTTTTTTTTGCCCTCCTGTTTATTTCAAAATCCCTTATTTTTTGTTTTCTTTTAATTGTAATTATTTTTTTGTGTTTTTCTGTGTTATACTTCCATAAATTTACTACAAACAACGTTTGTTTACGATTTATATTACTATCAATTGCTAGTTTATTGTCGACAGCGGTCACTGATAATTTATTTGTATAAGTATTGCCGATTGACGACCAAATGTCAGATTTTTTCTTCATTTTTTCTATGTGATCTTCATACTGCAAAGCAAATAATGTTTTGAATGCAACTTTCTTTTGTTTTCTTTCAAGAAAACTGTTCACATGATCACATTTAGTACTAGTACATTGGACAATTCAGAGTCATTTAATATCTTAAAAGGGTAGATGTTTTTTCTGAGTGATATCAAAAGCCATTTCTTAGGCCCGATTTGCTCAAAATATATCTGAAGGGTGCCCATTTTGTTTCTGATGGGTCTTTTGTTGTCTTAATATGTAAAACTGAGGAAATGCTGGCACAACTTGGCATCTGAGGGTTTAAAACAAAGCACGTGAGAGATTGAAATTTGCCTGAAATTTTTCTAAGGGGTCTTTGACAAGGTATAATCCCCTCCCCGGCTGTTCATATATTAAATGAAATGACCCATTACGAAATTGTTTCTATGCAGAATTTTGTTTACCATATAAGACTATGGAGCAGTCAATATACAAGATTCAGGGCGGGTCCAGGAATCTGCGACACTTAAACTATTGACGTAATACAACAATCACTTTTCCTTTGTGGCGTCAGACATTTTCTATATTGACATCATTTTTTTTCGAGAATCAAAGGCTATGTGATGTCCAGTAATGACGAACAAAAGCGATAAGGAGGCCCCTCTTGGGGTGTCCAAGTAATCACATAATCACAAATTTTTGCCGCAATATGAATCACATAATCAAAAACCCCATGAGGAGGCTCATTTTATAAGGTGTATTTTATAACAGTAAATTCAGTCCGGTAGTAAAATTTTCCGCCAGACTTTTCTTCCTAGGTAATCAAGTCAGTGACCATAATTTTACTAGGAATGCAAGTCCCTGGATAAATTTTTCTAAGAAAATAAGTCCATAGCTAGTAAAATATGTCTGACACTTATTTTCCTAGGAAAAGTTTTATATATCCGTAAAACCATAAATAACAGAGAATAATGGAAAGCTTAAAAATAAAGAATAGAGAATAATTGGTTGCTAAAACATAACGAACAGAGAATAATGGGTTGCTAAAACATAAAGAAGAGAGAATAATAGGGTGCTAAAACAAAACGAATAGCGAATAATGGGTTGTTAAAACATAAAGAATAGAGAATAATGGTTAATAATGGGTTGCTAAAACATAAAGAACAGAGAATAATGGGTTGCTAAAAGTTAAAGAAAAGAGAATAATGGGTTGCTAAAACATAAAGAACAGAGAATAATGGGTGGCTGAAACATAAAGAACAGAGAATAATGGGTTGCTAAAACATAAAGAATAGAGAATAATGGGGTTCTAAAACATAAAGAATAGAGAATAATGGGTTACTAAACCATAAATAACAGAGAATAATGGAAAGCTAAAACATAAAGAATAGAGAATAATGGGTTGCTAAAACATAACGAACAGAGAATAATGGGTTGCTAAAACATAAAAACAGAGAATAATGGGTTGCTTAAACATAAAGAACAGAGAATAATGGGTTTCTTAAACATAAAGAACAGAGAATAATGGGTTGTTAAAACATAACGAACAGAGAATAATGGGTTGCTAAAACATGAAGAACAGAGAATAATGGAAAGCTAAAACATAAAGAACAGAGAATAATGGGTGGCTGAAACATAAAGAAGAGAGAATAATGGGTTGCTAAACATCAAGAATAGAGGATAATGGAGAGCCAAAACTTAAAGAATAGAGAATAATGGAAAGCTAACACATAAAGAATAGAGAATAATGGGTTGCTAAAACATAAAGAACAGAGAATAATGGGTTGCTAAAACATAAAGAATAGAGAATAATGGAAAGCTAAAACATAAAGAACAGAGAATAATGGGTTGCTAAAACATGAAGAACGGAGAATAATGGGTTGCTAAAACATAAAGAACAGAGAATAATAGGCTGCTAAAACATGAAGAACAGAGAATAACGGGTTGCTAAAACATAAAGAATAGAGAATAATGGGTTGCTAAAACATAAAGAACAGAGAATAATGGGTTACTAAAACATGAAGAACAGAGAATAACGGGTGCTAAAACATAAAAAGAATAGAGAATAATTGACAAAACATAAAAAGAATAGAGAAAATTGACAAAACATAAAAAGAATAGAAAACGACGTAAGAAATTAAAGAAAGGAAGTACCCCATCCAGATCTTCATTAACAATTCGGTTTTAATTTTTTTTTCGATACAACTTCAATTTATCCAATTTTCTTTGGTGTCTCATTATTATGCCATGATTTTGTGCTTAACACTCTAGAATTTCACTTTGTAATAATTATAAAGAGTGATACAAATTAATGCACGCGGCTTCCTGCCATTGCTTCCTCCATTTTAACAACTGCTTCCTCGAAATCTAAATAAAACATAAGATGACTCAAATGTTTGCGTTATTTCGTAAAGGTTCGCGTTATAAGTAAACGCTAACATAGGAAGAAGCAGAAAAAAGTTTGCATGGCGCTAATACTTTTCGTACAAACCTCTATTAAAGTTGATCTTTTGTTATCGGTTCAATAAACATATATTGCATTGCATTGAAGGGTATTGTATTACATACTTTACACCCCAGTTCTATTGTTATACTTCATAGTTTCTATTTCTGAAACAAGTGAAAATTGAATAGATCTATTGTTATGAATAACAATGGATCTTGACCACAGGGTGCGACGAGCGGGGTTTCTGGAAACCCCTGCTTCTACATCCCGCAAACAAAGTCCATTGTTATTCGTAACAATAGATATTGATTATTTTTTAAATAGCATGAACATAAGAAATTACTAATAGTGTTCACTACATATCAAAAACACATTTTAGGAAATTCCAATAAGCATCTATATGGAATACAAAAATAATCCTTTAAATACTCCTTTGCTTGAAGGTAATTTTGTTTTATCCCAGTAATATGTCTCTATTCTCAAGCATTGATCTTTAAAAAAAAGGAGATTCTAACTCCCGGACCCCCACCCCTCTCCCCGGTTACCCAGTGGCCGATCCGGGGTTGATGGTTTCGCGGGTTGGACCCGATTTTTATTTAAAATATCAATGCATTAGAATGGTTTGAACCCCCCCTTTTTCTCTTGGGTTGGGAACCCCCGGCTGGATCAGCCCCTGATTGCCCCCAAAAAGGGAGTTCCTCTATATTAAATATTGTATGCTGAGCGTGTCTGGTAGTCGGGTTTCTAATGCAAACACACCTATCCCTTAGTATGTTCTGTTTATTATCGAGAAGGGGGGGGGCTTTTGTTTTTGATAAAATCGTAAGATATAAAATATAGTTATGATTACCTTTATTAAACTGATACAGGTAAGGACTTTGTGTTATAATATTGCCTTTATCTTTAGTCTCTTCTACCAAATCCAACGCTTGCCACAAAATGTCGTCCGTCTTATACCCGTCCATATTGACAACTGTATACCAGGAGCATGATGTATATTTTGTTTGTAATAAGAATACACGAAACAGTCAACTTTGACCTGCTGATCCATATTAGCACATGGATTTAACGGGAATATGCAAAACAACTTTGACATTTGTAAAATATACTCACTTGTCAAAGTTTGAACGAAGATAACCAAAGAGAGGTTACCAGTGGGGTTTCATATAATAAAAAAGTATTCTTATAAATCATGGTTTGATATTGTCAATAAATTTGATATCGTTTTTTTTTTTTTTTTTTTTTATTTAATAATCAATGTTAACAAATATAGGGTTTAGAATGGGGTGTAAGTTAGTTATACACCTCGGGATACGGCACACCTATCCCTCGATGTTTAACTATTACAGATACCCGTATGTAGAAATGACTTGTCGGTAATGTTTATAAAGGAAACGAAAATGGAAATTCTTTTTAACCAAGAGGACTACTTTTAAAGGTAATTTTAGTTAGTTCTGTTGAATATATATAATATGAGAGTTGTTTTCCGTTTGTTTGTTGTGTTTGAGCTTTTGACTTTGCCATTTGATAAGGGACTTTACGATTTGAATTTTCCATGGAGTTCGGCATTCTTGTTATTTTACTTTTAATTTTTCAGACAGTAATATAAGTATCGTAAAATCTATATTTGTGTGTTACATTAAATGACCTTTAGGAGAAGAAAATAATATTGTAGATTTTCGTGAACATGGGCATGCATCTTATGTTGAAAATGTGTTTTTAGTTCTTTTTATTTTTTTTAATTTTTGACAGCCTGCTTTCTTAATCTACTCCTCCGTATCTTCCTCCCTTTATGAAAGTCCTGGATCAGCCACTGGTGAAAGATATCATATGTTACACGTATATATGTCCCCTTTGAGGACCTCATTCTGAAATGTAAGAAGACAACTTTTCAAGTAACTATTTTACCAAGTTATTTAATTCAATTCATAGTAAACCAAATAGAAAAGCTGGACTTCATAATACAAACTTGCTAAGCCTTGTAAGATGCACATATTTATTAGTTTAAAATATACTTATAAACAAGTCTTACAGGTTTTCAATCGTCTTTGTGTATCGCCCGTAAAGGATTTGGTTGACTAGTGATAGCTATCAGTGCTCTTTCAATAGGTAGCTTACAAAGGTAAATCTATTTAAAGGTCCATCTAACAAAGAATTAAACGTAACTTCCTTATTCACTGTACACGCAAATGTACCATTGATTATACCATTTGAATGATCCAGTCAGGTGGCCTAGACATAAATTATTTTTCTGAATGTGACCTACCGAATTAGACTTATTACCGGATTTGTACTAATATGAGCTACGACGGGTGCCAAATGAGGAGTAGGATCTGTTTACCCTTCCGGAGCACCTGAGATCAACCTCAGTTTTTTATGGGGTTCGTGTTGCTCAGTCTTTAGTTTTCTATGTTGGGTTTTGTGTACTATTATTTGTCTGTTGGTCTTTACTTTTTTAGCCATGGCGTTGTCAGTTTGTTTTCGGATTATCAGTTTGAATGTCCCTCTGGTATCTTTCGCCTCTCTTTTATTGATTTATTTCCTCTGCATGACAACACCTACACTAAAACAACAATTAAAACTTTAGGCACAAATCATTCGTCTTTTTCTGAGGTATAGTTAAACATTGTTTATTAAAAAAAAATATTTAAAAAAGTAAACAATTAACATTGACATGACATAAAATGCTTAGTAAACCTTCCGGAGTGTCATTGAACTTATAGACAGGACATTTTTTTTTTTTTGCCCTCCTGCTTATTTCAAAATCCCTTATTTTTTGTTTTCTTTTAATTGTAATTATTTTTTTGTGTTTTTCTGTGTTATACTTCCATAAATTTACTACAAACAACGTTTGTTTACGATTTATATTACTATCAATTGCTAGTTTATTGTCGACAGCGGTCACTGATAATTTATTTGTATAAGTATTGCCGATTGACGACCAAATGTCAGATTTTTCTTCATTTTTCTATGTGATCTTCATACTGCAAAGCAAATAATGTTTTGAATGCAACTTTTTTGTTTTCTTTCAAGAAAACTGTTCACATGATCACATTTAGTACTAGTACATTGGACAATTCAGAGTCATTTAATATCTTAAAAGGGTAGATGTTTTTTTCTGAGGGATATCAAAAGCCATTTCTTAGGCCCGATTTGCTCAAAATATATCTGAAGGGTGCCCATTTTGTTTCTGATGGGTCTTTTGTTGTCTTAATATGTAAAATTGAGGAAATGCTGGCACAACTTGGCATCTGAGGGGTTTAAAACAAAGCACGTGAGAGATTGAAATTTGCCTGAAATTTTCTAAGGGGTCTTTGACAAGGTATAATCCCCCCCCCGGCTGTTCATATATTAAATGGAATGACCCATTACGAAATTGTTTCTATGCAGCATTTTTGTTTACCATATAAGACTGGAGCAGTCAATATACAATATTCAGGCAGGTCCAGAACTATTGACGTTATACAACAATCACTTTTCCTTTGTGGCGTCAGACATTTTCTATTGTAACATCAATTTTTTTTTTTCGAGAATCAAAGGCTATGTGATGTCCAGTAATGACGAACAAAAAGCGATAAGGGAGGCCCCTCATGGGGGTGTCCAAGTAATCACATAATCACAAATTTTTTGCCGCAATATGAATCACATAATCAAAACCCCATGAGGAGGCTCATTTTATAAGGTGTATTTTATAACAGTAAATTCAGTCCGGTAGTAAAATTTTCCGCCAGACTTTTCTTCCTAGGTAATCAAGTCAGTGACCATAATTTTACTAGGAATGCAAGTCCCTGGATAAATTTTTCTAAGAAAATAAGTCCATAGCTAGTAAAATATGTCTGACACTTATTTTCCTAGGAAAAGTTTTATATATCCGTATTCTCATTTTTTCTATGAAAAGGTCCCTTTAAAATTTTATTTCTCAAGACAATCTTTAAAATTAATCAATATTCAAATTAAGAAAGGAACATTTTTAATTATGTACATCATAAAGTCTGTGATATCAATTTTCCTAGGAAAATTAATTATTAAAAAAATATGCATATTTTAATAAAATAGTGAAGTATTAATGCACAACTGTTAAACAATTTAAAACATATAAGAATTAAAACTTCCATTGTTTACATGTAAATTATTTCTGTCATTACAAAATTTCCCATAAAATTAACGACATGGACGTTTTACCTAGGAATATTGATGGCCTGGACACGAGTTCTTATGAAAATTAGTCTGGGCACATACATTTTAATAAAAGATTAATGCACAACTGTAAAACAACATTAAAACAAAAGAATTAAAAATTCCATTGTTTACATGTAAATTAAATTTTTTATTAAACATTTTCCTAGTCAAAGAGGGTGGTAAAGGGTTATTTTCGTGCAACGTGTTTTGCCATTTTTATTTCACGTGCAGCCGTGAAAAAGGTTCGTTATTCCCCGTGTTTCGTGAAATCGGTAAAAAGATCAAAGTGCAAGATATTTTTTAGTGTTCGTTCATCGTGAAATGGCAATTTTATTTCATGTTCTTCCGTGCAGATACCCCCACCCCCCCCCCTTTACGCCCCTCGTCAACCAAAGGACATGCACATTTTTATCTAGGAATATTGATGACATGGACATAAATTCCTAGGAAAATTAGTCTGGAGACATAAATTACTGACATCATGGACATTGGACTAAATATACTAGTAAATTCTGTAACCATGGACTTTTTGTACTAGGCGTAGCTACCTAAGGCTCGACTAGGCACGTGCCTATACATAAATTTGCCAATTAGAGGTTCCCGATCTAACACTTTAACATTCTGCACAGAAGACAGGCGCTAGGTTTTCAATATGATGATAGATCCGTGTTTTACTCGCTTGGCTTTATAATAATTAATAACTATATTTCTGATCTAATGTTCTATTCTATAAACTACATATATACATTGTCGCTACAAATCTACAACTCTCAGTTTTGGCTACACGTGCTGTTCTTATCTATAGTCATGCATATTCATCAGCTTTGTAGGCGTGTCCAAGTCGCATAAGCGATAATGACCAGCCACTACACACTGTTATGATTTCATTAACCAGTATTAAAAGATAAATATAACATCCCTGTCCACAAATTAGAAATTTCTAAAATTTCTTACTGGTTAATGAAATCCTTATAAATTATATAAAATTATTAATAACCAAAAAAAAAAAAAAAAATCTGAAACAATCTGTAAGTAAATACTAATTGTACTGTAAAATACGCACATTTAAAAAAATCAAAAGTTATCATTAAATAATAATACATTGTTTTAAATTAAATAACGTCAAAATTTGGAGTATAAAAATAAAACAGAAAGTTTTAAAAGATCTAGAATAAAATGTTTCTTTTCTTCGTTGAAATATGCATTAAAAAATGTATGTCAGAATGTATATGAGAACAGAAAACAATAAAACATTTTTCAGTTAGAATCAATAATCATGGTTTAAACTTAATGACCAGTGTAATTAACTTGCAGTTTTATTTTCAATTCTTGAAACGGAAATTCTGTTTATCTGATTTGTCAAAATGACAAGTGTGCATAAATTTTATTGTTACAAATCAACAAATCTAACCACCAAAGCTCATTGCGTAAACCCTGAGGGTTTACGCAGTATATATTGGACGATAGATGTAGGTACCAGTCTTGTATTACAACTCCAGTTTCCGGTGCATGTCAAAACATGGAGGAAATAAAATAGTCCTTTTTTCTGAATTTTTTCTGGACTCAATTTTTCTGTTTGATTAAAAGTTTATGCTGAATTGAAACATATATATAGATTTTAAAAAATCTTGCATCTTTTGGGGATATCAATCCAGGAAAGTGGAAGGATACCATGTTTACTGGAAGTGGTGCGGCTTAGTAAAACAGCAAACAGAAAGTAGAAAAAATAGTTTTGACTTCAGGGTTACATAACTTTTTATTCTTCGTGGCATGACCCACTTTTTTCGATTAAATCACAATTTCACATTAGTACATATATGATATGAACATGAAAAAATTTTCTATGTAGCATTTTTATTTTTATTTTCAAAGATCAGCTGTTTAACATGTAAGCCTATGGAGCAGTCAATTACAAGACTGCAACCTGCATAGGGTAATTTTTCATATGTTCACTGCAAGGAAGTAGCTCATGTGGACTTTTGTGTGCCCAGAATGACAAAACATCATGATTTAAGGACTTTTAAGAAATAAAAATCATGGGGTATCAAGTTACACTGAAAAACTGAAATTATGTAATAATTTTGATTTTTATACAAGACACCATTCAAAAGTATAAAAGATATAAAGCACAACAGTTTGAGGTAAATTGAGATTCTGGTAGTATTACATACATGATTTTTAATTTAAAAGAACATGGAAAGATTTTTCCTCCATGAAATCTTCTTCTTGTGATGAAAATTCTAGATGCGCAGTTTCATTGAAAATCAGTGTAAAGTTGAAGAGACAGCTACATACAGAAGTAATTTTTTCTTCAGGGTTATTATTTTTATGTCTCAATTGTTGACATTTAGGTAGAATATATATAAATGAACTTTTGGTGAAAAGATTTTACAAAATTTTCACTTGAGAAGAGTCTATGACTTATTTTCCTGTCTGAGGCACTGCATGGTTAATTGCAAATTCCATATTTGGGTTAAAATTTGTTTAAAAGTAGAATTTTCTAAAACTATCCATCATGACAAGGATTTTTGTGCTTAGGTGTGACAAGTAATCAATATTCTTACCAAAAACACCAACTTGAGTATTCATTTTGTTTTTTCTTGAATTTTATTGCAAATTTTATATGCATGGGGGTGTGAAGTACAGTCTAAAAATCATCATATAGTAGGCATGTATAAAGACATGTGTAGTCAAAAAAGAGAAAGGTATGGCCATTCTTGTCTTTAGATAGTTGTATTGCAACAAATTCTTCAATATGAAAAAGTTTTGGGGTAGTTTTTCAATTTGACTTAAACAAGAGGCCCACTTGGATAAATTTCATGGAAAAAAGGGGGAGGGGTAAAATATTGAATGTGGTTCAACCAAAGAGAAGGAAAAAAATAAAAATAAAAGATAAGAACTCTCTTCTGGCTTCACAGTATCCAAATAATTAGTAAACATTCATAAAGATAGACTAGAATGAGATTTACAGATCATTTGATAGGCATGACTTATTTCCAAATTTTGCCTTGTTTCAGAAAAGGGTACTCCTTTAATATTGGGATTATATTTAATAATACAACTAAACAATTCTTTTAATGGCATTTTTTATGTTCAAATATGGCTACCTAATGAAACAAAATAAATGATTTATTTTTTAAAGACATGTCATTACAGTTATAGGGTAATTTTTCATATGTTCACTGCAAGGAAGTAGCTCATGTGGACTTTTGTGTGCCCAGAATGACAAAACATCATGATTTAAGGACTTTTAAGAAATAAAAATCATGGGGTATCAAGTTACACTGAAAAACTGAAATTATGTAATAATTTTGATTTTTATACAAGACACCATTCAAAAGTATAAAAGATATAAAGCACAACAGTTTGAGGTAAATTGAGATTCTGGTAGTATTACATACATGATTTTTAATTTAAAAGAACATGGAAAGATTTTTCCTCCATGAAATCTTCTTCTTGTGATGAAAATTCTAGATGCGCAGTTTCATTGAAAATCAGTGTAAAGTTGAAGAGACAGCTACATACAGAAGTAATTTTTTCTTCAGGGTTATTATTTTATGTCTCAATTGTTGACATTTAGGTAGAATATATATAAATGAACTTTTGGTGAAAAGATTTTCACAAAATTTTCACTTTACAAGAGTCTATGACTTATTTTCCTGTCTGAGGCACTGCATGGTTAATTGCAAATTCCATATTTGGGTTAAAATTTGTTTAAAAGTAGAAATTTTCTAAAACTATCCATCATGACAAGGATTTTTGTGCTTAGGTGTGACAAGTAATCAATATTCTTACCAAAAACACCAACTTGAGTATTCATTTTGTTTTTCTTGAATTTTATTGCAAATTTTATATGCATGGGGTGTGAAGTACAGTCTAAAATCATCATATAGTAGGCATGTATAAAGACATGTGTAGTCAAAAAGAGAAAGGTATGGCCATTCTTGTCTTTAGATAGTTGTATTGCAACAAATTCTTCAATATGAAAAGTTTTGGGGTAGTTTTCAATTTGACTTAAACAAGAGGCCCACTTGGATAAATTTCATGGAAAAAAGGGGGAGGGGTAAAATATTGAATGTGGTTCAACCAAAGAGAAGGAAAAAAATAAAAATAAAAGATAAGAACTCTCTTCTGGCTTCACAGTATCCAAATAATTAGTAAACATTCATAAAGATAGACTAGAATGAGATTTACAGATCATTTGATAGGCATGACTTATTTCCAAATTTTGCCTTGTTTCAGAAAAGGGTACTCCTTTAATATTGGGATTATATTTAATAATACAACTAAACAATTCTTTTAATGGCATTTTTTATGTTCAAATATGGCTACCTAATGAAACAAAATAAATGATTTATTTTTTAAAGACATGTCATTACAGTTATAGGGTAATTTTTCATATGTTCACTGCAAGGAAGTAGCTCATGTGGACTTTTGTGTGCCCAGAATGACAAAACATCATGATTTAAGGACTTTTAAGAAATAAAATCATGGGGTATCAAGTTACACTGAAAAACTGAAATTATGTAATAATTTTGATTTTTATACAAGACACCATTCAAAAGTATAAAAGATATAAAGCACAACAGTTTGAGGTAAATTGAGATTCTGGTAGTATTACATACATGATTTTTAATTTAAAAGAACATGGAAAGATTTTTCCTCCATGAAATCTTCTTCTTGTGATGAAAATTCTAGATGCACAGTTTCATTGAAAATCAGTGTAAAGTTGAAGAGACAGCTACATACAGAAGTAATTTTTTCTTCAGGGTTATTATTTTATGTCTCAATTGTTGACATTTAGGTAGAATATATATAAATGAACTTTTGGTGAAAATATTTTCACAAAATTTTCACTTTACAAGAGTCTATGACTTATTTTCCTGTCTGAGGCACTGCATGGTTAATTGCAAATTCCATATTTGGGTTAAAATTTGTTTAAAAGTAGAATTTTTCTAAAACTATCCATCATGACAAGGATTTTGTGCTTAGGTGTGACAAGTAATCAATATTCTTACCAAAAACACCAACTTGAGTATTCATTTTGTTTTTTCTTGAATTTTATTGCAAATTTTATATGCATGGGGGTGTGAAGTACAGTCTAAAAATCATCATATAGTAGGCATGTATAAAGACATGTGTAGTCAAAAAAGAGAAAGGTATGGCCATTCTTGTCTTTAGATAGTTGTATTGCAACAAATTCTTCAATATGAAAAAGTTTTGGGGTAGTTTTCAATTTGACTTAAACAAGAGGCCCACTTGGATAAATTTCATGGAAAAAGGGGAGGGTAAAATATTGAATGTGGTTCAACCAAAGAGAAGGAAAAAATAAAATAAAAGATAAGAACTCTCTTCTGGCTTCACAGTATCCAAATAATTAGTAAACATTCATAAAGATAGACTAGAATGAGATTTACAGATCATTTGATAGGCATGACTTATTTCAAATTTTGCCTTGTTTCAGAAAAGGGTACTCCTTTAATATTGGGATTATATTTAATAATACAACTAAACAATTCTTTTAATGGCATTTTTATGTTCAAATATGGCTACCTAATGAAACAAAATAAATGATTTATTTTTAAAGACATGTATTACAGTTATAGGGTAATTTTTCATATGTTCACTGCAAGGAAGTAGCTCATGTGGACTTTTGTGTGCCCAGAATGACAAAACATCATGATTTAAGGACTTTTAAGAAATAAAAATCATGGGGTATCAAGTTACACTGAAAAAACTGAAATTATGTAATAATTTTGATTTTTTATACAAGACACCATTCAAAAGTATAAAAAGATATAAAGCACAACAGTTTGAGGTAAATTGAGATTCTGGTAGTATTACATACATGATTTTTAATTTAAAAGAACATGGAAAGATTTTTCCTCCATGAAATCTTCTTCTTGTGATGAAAATTCTAGATGCGCAGTTTCATTGAAAATCAGTGTAAAGTTGAAGAGACAGCTACATACAGAAGTAATTTTTTTCTTCAGGGTTATTATTTTTATGTCTCAATTGTTGACATTTAGGTAGAATATATATAAAATGAACTTTTGGTGAAAAGATTTTCACAAAATTTTCACTTTACAAGAGTCTATGACTTATTTTCCTGTCTGAGGCACTGCATGGTTAATTGCAAATTCCATATTTGGGTTAAAAGTTTGTTTAAAAAGTAGAATTTTTCTAAAACTATCCATCATGACAAGGATTTTGTGCTTAGGTGTGACAAGTAATCAATATTCTTACCAAAACACCAACTTGAGTATTCATTTTGTTTTTTCTTGAATTTTATTGCAAATTTTATATGCATGGGGGTGTGAAGTACAGTCTAAAAATCATCATATAGTAGGCATGTATAAAGACATGTGTAGTCAAAAAAGAGAAAGGTATGGCCATTCTTGTCTTTAGATAGTTGTATTGCAACAAATTCTTCAATATGAAAAAGTTTTGGGGTAGTTTTTCAATTTGACTTAAACAAGAGGCCCACTTGGATAAATTTCATGGAAAAAAGGGGGAGGGGTAAAATATTGAATGTGGTTCAACCAAAGAGAAGGAAAAAAATAAAAATAAAAGATAAGAACTCTCTTCTGGCTTCACAGGATCCAAATAATTAGTAAACATTCATAAAGATAGACTAGAATGAGATTTA
>JAASAO010001226.1:0-85116 GCA_017311375.1 Mytilus coruscus | reverse complement strand
CCAAGTAAAATTGTAAGCCAAGAGGAAGTATCAAAAAGACTTTCACCAAGATCAATATTTAAAAATAATGTAAATAGAAATGAAAACACGTCTAACAAAAGCATCAGTAATTTAAAGATTACACTTCGGATAAGGAAGTTCTTTTCGGATATGGTTTGCGAACAACAACATATGCAACATGGTATAATTATCATTAGTAGAAACGCTGAAATCTCGCATATCCAAAATAAATAACTTTCAAAAGAAATGTTACCCAGTTCATAAGCTTCCGGTATGGTTGTATTTCCTGATGCACCATAAACAGTATTCAAAATGATATATTCCACAGCAGTTAACAACCACATGTATAAAAAGTCGAAAGCATAAAAGTTCTCCTTTGACAACGAAAGCGTTGCCATTGCTACCACCACAGCAGTCATTTTTACAGCCTTTACAACAGCAACAATCTCGATCGATACAGTAATAGAGAATACAGAAGGTTATATCGGCATAATCGTCAAAACCACCGCTACAACAACAACTGTCCATAATGTAAACTTAACCTAAAGTGTTGTACCTTTTATATTATGCAGCAGACGTGTAATTTGGCATGAATTGAATAAATATTTATTTTTAATTAGTAGAGAATGCAGAAGGTTAAATTTGGACAATCATTTAGACCTCCACTGCAACTGCAAGTGTCAATACTGTCAATACAAAATAATATCAAAAACTTGTCTCGTAAATATTTTATGCAATATGTTTGTTATTTGAACGAGTCATTGAATGTCAATTAATTGTTAATTTTGATGTGAAGACATTTAAATGAGAATGCTTATATCATGTAGACAACACATTAGATAAAATTACTATAAAGCCTCTATAATTCATATACTTTATTTTTCAGTCTGCAAACGTTTTACTTTGTGAAAAAAGTCATTTTGCCAAAGTCATTATAACGTGAAATATTGAATAGTATATATACCAAAACAAATTCATTTAATTATTTAGTTTCAAATGATGTATGTGTTAATAAGCATGAAAGACTTGCTGAATGATTTCCAAGAAAGTCTTAAAGAGATGGATGTTATAAAAAACTACTTAAATTCCTCTTATGGCTCCTGTGTCTGTCTGAAATATGAACCACGACTGTGGTCACCGTTAGTTATATATTTATGTTTTGTTTCTTTATGGTTGCATGTGATTATTAGCCTGCTCAAATTCTTACGCCATTCGAATTGCCCAGCTTCATTAAGATGATATAGTTCTTTAGTTTCACTTTCAGATATATTGACAATGTCCTGTCACTCAATAATCCACATTTAAGTGAGTGCTTGCATCTCATAAATCCATAAGATCTTGAGATTAAGGATACTACCAAAAACTAGAAAGTCTGTTTCAAATTTTGATATTTTCCTCAATTTTGACACAATATGACAGAGGGTATGCTAATGCTGAGAAATGGGAAATTGACAATTAGAAAGTCGAAATCATCACCTTTGTCAGAAATTCTAGTTTTCCATTTCTCAACAGTAGCATACCCACTGTCATATCGTATAGCGTTTATATAACCCTATCACTACGCTACGCCCGTGCATGTTCACACTTTACAGACGTCATCAAGAGGGAAGTGGGTTACCATCACGAATTGGTCAGTAGATAGGATGTGTCGATATCCCCACTCCCTAGAGACATTTTTCGCAGTCTTAGATCTTTTGACTCCAGAAAAGACGTCTGATCTGATCTGTAATGATCTGATATTTCACTGATTATGTCCTATTCTTCATTTGGACAATTTAACGGTGTGGACTCGCATGCCTGGTGATACGTGCATAGCAGTAGATACTTACCCTGTCACCAACAAAAATTGATTGACCTGTACAATGTGTGTATGTGTGTCACATAATAATAGTTTAACATGTAAAACAGTAGTTTAAAATTGTGCAAATCTCATAAATCGAATAAGAAGCAACAAATCAAAGTTACAAATTAAAAACCGAGGGTATCACACGAACTTGAAAATGAGCTAGACCAGGTGCGTCGACATGGTAAGCGTCTATGTCTATGCATGCATCACCTGCCATGCAAAACACTGTCAAAATATCCCAATCGGGATAGGACACAACCCGTTGCCTTAAAGATCAAGCGACTATTTTTGGTATCAAAAGATCTAAGACTGCGAAAACATTTGTCGAAAGTGAAGTGAGACACAGACACACATTGTGTAGGTCAACCAATTTGTGATGGTGACATTAAAACTCAATACAATTAACAGGTAATAACGCTAATGGTAACATTTGTACTGCACAAGATGAGCATCTCGACCAAAGCACTTGAATGTAAACCCAAAAACTATAACAAACGTTGACGTGCCGACAAAACAAAAATAAAAAAAATAAAGCCGAATCCGGGCAAGAAATCAGAGCTATGCTCGAGGGAGATACATTCCTTAATTTGAAATAATTTAGAATACTGATCACTTAAAACAAATTATCGAAAACCTTGACAAAAGTTTTTCCCAAAACAATCGCCGCAACCACACAGGCATTCGTCAGAAGAAAATACTTCATCCGACTTTCACCATTTCATTAAAATGGTTTAGGAAATAAACCCACCAAATAATATTATTTTAATATTTTTAAACATAACAAGACACTGCAACCAGTTTGAAATAAATTGAACATAGCTAGATTAGCAACTTACTCAACCGATAAGCCATGTTCAAGAAGGATAATTGCAAAAATACCGACGAGAGAGGTAAAACATCCCGACTGCATAGCGAAGGATATTCTTCTTACGACTTGATATTTCACAAATGCCCTATATGATCTGTTTTTTTTTAATCTACAAAACTCGACGAAGGATATTAATGTAACTAAACACTCGTGGTGTATGCATATTTTATACACATTTTTTTTGAGATTTTCAATATTTTCAATGGATGACATTAGAGCTTTTAATCATTGGGTATTATATTATATATTTAAGTTTGGTTGGCATTTAACTTTTGGTATTTTACGAGTTATATATTAGAAACATGAAAAAATTCAGACTAAAAACAAAACAAGCATTAAATAATATTGAACGTATATATGAGTCATGTAATTATACTTCTAATGACCGTTATTGTACAATAATACTGCGAGGTAATGGTGAAACAGAACAGAAGACAAACATTTTTTTTCTTGTTTATTTTTCTTTGAAAAACCGGCCACTTTTACGGCAGTACTCGAAAATATCCGGACGAAATAAAAAGCTCAATTGTACTTGAAATTTGAGTCGATTGTGCTTGAATAAAACTGATATGCATTCGAAATAAGAGAATAAATCGATTCGATTGCACACACTTTCACTCGATAAAACCCGGTTTACACTCGAAAAAACCCCAACAATCCAAACCAGACACTTAACCAACCGTAATATACAGATTAACAAAGTTTATAAAATAAAGAAATACTTTCTTATTTCAAAAGGATTTTACAGTTTTACACATTGTCAATTTTGTTGCCATCATCTTGCAAATTTCTCTTCGATTCATGATTTTTGATCGTCACTATGATATATTCCGTCTTTTTTTACGCAGATTCACTCTTATCTTACTTATGGAATACAACCAATACGATTTGATATTATAAAAATGTTAGATAATTTTCAATCTATTAAGTATATAATCAATTACTTTGGACTATAACATATTTTAACTATTATCACAGTCTACTCAAGCGATTATAACCATGGAACAATGCTATCGTTATTTGCATTTATTCATATCAAAACCGCACTTTATTTAAAACATTCGAACTATTTTATGAATATATCAGGTCCCATTCTTTAAATGTAACGAGGCAATATCTAGTTTCAATTTTTAAAACATTACTTTGTTCAGCTAGGCAATATTCTCGGAATTTAAAAGTTAGTGCGATTTTTCAAAAGTATTACAATACAAAATTTGCTGACGGAAGGAAAATCAATTTTGGATCGAATATAAGATATATAGAGGTGATATTACCTGTACGATAGGTAGCTGCAATATAAGGATTCTGTTCGAATATGAATATTCAGTCAGACCATGTATGATCTAACTTTCTATATTCTATACAATTAGTATTACTGCTGTGATAAATGTTGTAGTTCTTGTTGTGATGACAGAAGAAACGAAGAGGGAAATAAAAATGACAATAGAAATAGAAATGGAAATTAGAGTATAAAGAAGAATGGAAAGAAGTATACTAAAGTAGGTACTGTTTCAATCTCTCCGCGTTGGTGCTATGCAAACGATAATACAAAACAGAATAATATTACGAAAGGAAAACTTTTAATTGTTCGTCTTTTTATTCAGGTAGTGTTGAAAGTTGCTACAGATATTATCCAAATAACTGTGTTTAGTGCATCTGAAAAATAAAAAAACATTCCAGAAGCTTATGAAAAAGGAATTGTTTCCCTTGAAGCGTACATTTCTTGGATAAGCGAGACTTTTGCGTTACTGCTTATGTTTTTTATTTTGGTATTATGTGCATGTTGGTTGGATGGAACTAAAATAGAAGTTGACTTTGAAATCCGATGTACAGGTTTTAAATTTCTCGAGCTATTATTGGATGTATGTGTGTTTTTATTTACATTTTTCATGGGCATTGATCTAGGAGGTATTCTAGATGCATCGTCTTGGATAAAAATAACTTTCAGTTTATTATTTATTTTTGAGCTTCACTTATTAATGGATTCAATCCAGTTCATTCTCTATTGTTTCAACATATGATACGGATGCTATGTGAAAATCAAACAGAATCAAAAAGAAGTTCAACAGTACATTTTTACAATGAATTATCTGGTAAAAATAAGGTTAAGCCATATGATAGTCCTGATCTTTTGCCTGTCAAAATAGATGCGGAAGAGAAAAAGCGTGTGTAAATGCTATTTCTTCAAAAGAGGTCGTATGGTGACCTATATTTTTAACTTTTATGTCATTTGGTGTCTAGTGGAGAGTTGCCTCATTGGCAATCATATAACATCTTCTTACATTTATACTTATTATCATATTAAACATTTCGAAAAAAAATAGAAATTGCTTTTTTCGTCGTCTTAAATTTGTCATGGCGTTGTCAGTTTCTCTTCAATTTATGAGTTTGAATGTCCCCTTGCAATCTTCGGCCTTTTTGTTTTAATACACGATCGTTCTATATAACTATACCTAGATTAGAAAATATAAGGCATGTGTTCGTACCCGCTTAGAAGTCGTTGTTTGACATAAGTACTTTACGAAGTTTACTAAAATACTCAAAGCTAAGTTTAGTACTTTCATTTCAATTCTCTGGAAGGAAAGCTTGTTATTTACTGACTTTGTCATGAATGTATACTTAAATTATGAAACCAAGGCATTACCCAAAATATTCTATGTTACAAGATGTCGTATACAAATATGTTTATTTGGGTAAATTATAATTTTGGCTAGACCTTGGTTCATAACTAATGTTACCAACAACAATGTTCAAAACGGTTATTTTCAACATGTTTATGGCGTCATAGTGACTCTATACCTAGTTTGTCTGAAATTAATGTCCAGTTTATATATCGCCCTAATCATATATCTGTAGATGATACCAAAGGAACATTCAACTAACAGGATTGCTTATGCTTGAGGATTTTTTTTTGCAGTTTCAGGGTCAAATAAAGGCTCTTTTAACGACTGTAATCTATTCATGAACTAAAGAACTTATACAAAAGATATATGAATACGATATCAATCATTGTTTAAAATTTGTAATGAATTTGTCATAAATATAGATATTTACCGTGGTAACATGATTCTACTTGCAGGACTTGAAATAGAAAATGATATCTTAGACACATTTGTTTACGCTTCTATTGTTTATAGGGCTAGTAAGTTCAGAAATTTTCCTTAAACCTTTTTTCTTGAACATTATAAAAAAAAATAAAAGATATGGTATGATTGGCTATGAGTTTACAATTATTGACATTTTCATTATACTGCTGTTGTTCAACTATTGCATGAGGTAAATTGGATGGGGGATTAACACCAATTCGCATGTTTGAAAATGAAAGAGTTAAATGAATTTTTTGTCTTTAATTTCCAGCATTGACATTGAAGCTTTAAGGTTTGTCCTCTGCATTGTAGAAGATACTGTCATCACGTGATTTTGTTTGTTTGAAATAAACATTGGGTATAGCAAAATGTTAAATTATAGGACGGCATGATTTTATAGATGAAGGTTAAGAAATGGGTGTTTTAACTATAGAAATGATGGGGTATAATGGCAAGTAAGACAGCTAATTGCATCATAACAGCCTATTACACTGTGAAAAAATTATACCGTTTAGTGAGTTATAAAACAGTGCTGGATTACAAAATGTGAAACAATACAAAAGAGAAACTAATGGCCGGATTTAAGCTTATTACATTTAACGAAAAACAGTCATGGCTGACGTCAATTAACGATCACAAATAGACAACAAGCTCCTGGCAAAGGACAGGCACATACTGATTGTGGTGCTGTTTATCGTATTTGATACGCTCAACTCTCCCATAACCGGTAAAGTCTCCTAACGGCACAATATAAGGACTCTGACGTCCAACGGCTGTTTTGCCAGACAAGCTGGGGCCATGGGACGTCAGAGCTCGTCCCATATCAAAAAGTGGATATTTGCACATCCAAAATGGATGCGCTGGTCCGAGGACACAGTTATCCTTAGATTTTCGTTGTCTACAAATATAGTCCCTAGTGTGGACAGTGTATAACTTGTAAATTGTTTTCATACACTTTTCCAATTTATTTCTTTATATTTTATGCATGAAATATTGAGTAAAGGGATGAAATTACATGTTAAAAAAATTTGGTTGCTGAATCTTTATGTTAAGAAGTGATTTGGTCCAGTTAAAAAAGGTCAAAAACTAGTATGTCTGAAGCTGTCAAACTGAATTTTAGACCCCCTTAACATAGAATTGTCAATATTTTGAGTTAAAGCTGGTAGAAGTTTCTATAATTTTGATATTATTTGTCCCAATAGTAGTACAATACACAGTAAAAATCTTTTTGAGATAGAGCATGTGCGATTTTTTTAATTTGACTTTATTGTCTGAAAGAAATGCACTACGAAATAACTGTGTTCTCGGGCCTAAGAGATGAATTCAGGAAATGTAGATTCTGTACTTTGGCAACGTCCCTGAATGGTTTGCTGGTTTCAATTTGTCAAACTCAATAAAAGTAAAGGAATTACATCTTTATTTGAAAGAAATTCTGTTAAAATGTCCCATTTTGACATTATACGGCTGAAATAAGCATTTTAAAGCAGTTTCCATTTTTAAGCCTAAGGGGCATGCTGACTTTCTATCTGACAGCTTTTTATGCTTTGATATTTGTGTTTCTATGATTAATTCAAATTCTATTAACCATTTGTGAACTCTGAATATAGAGAAAAGTAGATTATCACAGAAACAAATGTGCAAAATGTGTTGTATTAAGGCCCTGGTCGAACGGCCTGTTTAATGTATGTGAAATGTGAAGAGCTTTGTACATAAAATGTGTAGTCCATCATCAATATTTCACTAGATGTGTTAAAAAAGCACTTGAAAATGATCTGTGCACCTTATCCATTTCATATACTACCTTTATTTTCTTCTGTAGGATAGTATGTGGTTCAAATGTATGCCAGTTGAGACTAAAACTACATGCAAGTTTTCCATTGAAAAGTGAAAAAAAACTGTGCATCAGACCATACTGTCTGCAAAAAAGTTGAATGCAAGAGTCCTTTTGCAATTGTATCATGACATCTTAGCATAGAAATGAGCAAAAAATAACAAATTTCCATTTCTTATAGCTCCTGTATGCATTTTTATATGTAAATATGTGCTACGGACTAAATTGACTCTAAATAATGTTCAGTCTTACATAGCCTAAGACCATTTTATACTCATTTGGTATGCTTTTTGTAACTTTTCTTTCCATTTAAAGTACATTTAATATATACGGAAGAATAATTTATGGTAAAAAAACTTCAAAAACGTCAAATTGGTTGAAATAATGCATGTTTATGCAAGGCTCCCCTTAATTCGAAAATCTCTATTTTCAGGCACAGGCTCATATAAATTTGACTTTTGAATAATTGTTATAAATTTTTATAAATCTTATATATCAAATGAGTGTTCAGTTGCTTTTAATACTTAATATATTATATTTAAGAGCATTTTAAGAGAATATTTAAATTTTTTAAGCCCAAATCTTGATAGTTGAAATTATTTGATTTAAACGTCAAAGTTAAACCTTCAAATTTCAATATTAAAATGGCCATAATTTCTACAATGTATATCCTATGTGTATCAAGTTTGGCTTCGAGTGATATAAACACAGTACGTTGAACTGCACATTTAATAACAATACAAAGCATTATGGGTACATTCCATTCTAACAGTTTGTAAATAAACAATAGCTAAATTAAGTATGCAGACCCGGACGCGTCTTATAAATTGGAGTATTATTACACTATGGACATGAAACTTGGCCAACTATCTTACAATTCCCTAAGCTTAGGTCATGCAAAGTTTTATTAGAATTGGTCATGTCTTTCTATACTATTAGGTCTATTAACTTTATTAACTGAAAGAAATGCACTACAAAATAACTGTGTTCTCGGGCCCGCTGCATCGTTGCTTCTGGAGCCGACTGACGGCATTGGATCCATATAAATCGGGCTTCAATTTGTTCATTTTTCATTTATCTCTTCATTTATGTAAGTTTCATCTACCTGCCACTCTTTTTTTCTCATATTTGGACAGTTTTCATAGTGACTCATCGATTCCGGCATTTTAACTTATATTTTCAAATGGGGGTCAAGTTACGAGAGACTTCGCGGCCTCGAGACTGAAGTATGCAAATATTTATGTTAATTTCGGCATTAAACGTTTGTAGCCAACCCTGATAACAATCGGAACAAACTCGGCTATTCAGCTTATTTGCATCGTAAATGAACGAGGTGTTAGATTATGTATTCATATTGACCCAGGGTCATTTGCATAAATCAGCTCCCACATTGCATTGCGCCTTACTTTTTCTCGTTGGTCACGTGACAATCTTTCAAAGTGAAAGTTTAAATGCCGGAATCGATGGGTCAATGTGAAAACTGTCCAAATATGAGAAAATAAAGGGTGGCAGGTAGATGAAACTTACATAGATGAAGAGATAAATGAAAAATAAACAAATTGAGGCCCGATTTATATGAACCCAATGCCGTCAGTCGGCTCCAGAACCAACGAAGCAGCGCATTCATTTTGGATGGGCAAATATCCACTTTTTTATATGGGACGAGCTCTGACGTCCCACGGCCCCAGCTTGTCTGGCAAAACAGCCGTTGGACGTCAGAGTAATCTCGGACTATATAAGAACAAACTTTGAAAATAAGTTGAAATATACCAATTGTTATTTCACTGATCATGCCTAAAAGGGGAAAAGTTGAGACCTGCAAATTAAAGCCCATTGAGCGCTGTGGGACAGGTTAGTAAACATCCGACTGAAGTGAAGTATCAATTAAATATGTAGTGTATGTACTGCAACTATCTATTTGGACTAACGTTTGTTAACCAAGATACACGCGTATAGGCATTTGGTCAAAACGTGTTTTTAAAACGTGTTTTTAAGTTGATTCTCATTATCGCCAACTCTTTTATCTCAAACTTCATGTTAATTCTAAGTAAAATGTATGATACAAGCTTCGGAATCATTAAATTTATAACGTGTTGTTTTCTTTTTTTACAGTCGAATCAACAGAGTCGAATGTGTATCAATTACTTTTTCTATGGTTTTGATTCTAGATAAAACAATGGAAACACTTGTGAAGCTACATTAACCATACAAGTATACTTGAAAAATGCATAATTCATTCAAACTTAAGTACAAGAGGTTCACTTTCATTTTTCCTTTGATTGCTTAGTAAACCGAACTGAATGAATACTATTTTAAAACTGCATTAATAATTTGTAAACCTATCAAATATGTACGTGCATACTTTTTGCCATACATTACAATGGTTCGAATCGTTTGACATGTTATTAATGCAGTGATTAAAGAATACAACGATTTATTTAGATTCTATTGATTATATGCAGATGAACAAAATTTAAAAAATTGTATAAACAAATACTTTTTTAACACTTTTTACCAGTATATCTTTTTTTGCCAACTTGCATAAAGATATTTAACAACATAACGCACGAATGCAAACCTATTAATAGAACACGACCTTAAAAAATTAATATCATAACGATTTAAGATAACATGTATTCTTATTATTCGGCCGCTATTTTCAATCTATTATTTAAATTGATAAATTTGTTTAACTTGTGTTATAGATTTCTCAAGCGATTATGACCATGCAACAATGATATCGTAGCTCTTATTCATTCATTTTACAAAACTGCATTATAATCAAAACATTCGTACTACCTTCAGATATAAAAATCTCAGTCTTTATATATAGCTAATCAGTATCTAGTTTCAAATTTTAACAAATGACTTTATGCGGCTTATCAATTTAATCAGAATTTAAAACTTAGTGTGGTTTTTCAGAAGTATAACAGTACATAATTGCTTGAATGTGGAGAAGTATAGCCGCTCATAATTTGCTGACTTTGGAAAAGTACAACAGTACATAATTTGATGGATTTGGAGAAGTAAAACAGTGCATACTGTTGAATTTGGAGAAGTATAACATATGAAAAGAAGATGTGGTATAACAGTACATAATTTGTTGAATGTAAAGAAGTAACAGTGCATACTTTGCTGAAGTCGGAGAAGTATTTGGAGAAGTATAACATAACACAATTTGCATAATTTGGAGAAGACGTTACTAAGTTGTAAAACTTGTGTCTGATCCATTTGTCATTTAGAACAATAGAATATCTTTAAACGAAAATATAATTTGATTATGGAAAAAAAAAAAAAAAAATCGAATTGTACACAGTAGAATCCAATATGAGATAAAAAAAGATGTTATATCGACTGAATGATAAATAGGATCATTATAGATTTTGAACAATTAGTCGTAACATGTATGACCTAACTTTCTGTATTCTATCTAATTGTTGCTGCTGTTTCAAGCCCTGTTGTGGTTGTTGCTGTGAAGAGGATAATGGAAAGAAGGAGTATGCTAAAAAAGGAAGACTTTTGATTTTTCGTCTGTTTATTCATGTTGTGTTAAAACTTGCTACAAATATAATCCAGATAACTGTGTTCGGTGCATCTGAAAAGATAAACATTGCAGATGCTTATGAAAAAGGAAGTATATCACTTGAAGCATATATTTCTTGGATAAGCGAGATATCGTCATTTATAGTAATGTTTTTTATTTTAGTATTATGTACATGTTGGATTCCTGAAACTGAAACAAAATCACAATTTCAAATCCGATGTGCAGGTTTCAAATTTCTTGAGCTATTATTGGATATATGTTCGTTTTTATTTACATTTTTCATGGGCATTGACTTGGGAGGTATTCTGGATACATCGTCGTGGCTAACAATCCTTTTCGGGTTATTTTTTATTTTAGAGTTGATTGACCTGATTATGGATTTAGTTCAATTTATTCTTTATATTCTCAAATTATGCTGCGGATGCTGTGCGAAAAGCGAAATTTCTAAAAACAAAAATGAACTATCATCGTCCAGAAACAAAAACCAGCAAAGGAAACCACCGAAAGGTCCACAATACATCTATTTAATTCATTTAGATATAGGAAGATGTGGTGTGAGTGCCAATGAGACAACTCTCCATCCAAATAACAATTTATAAAAGTAAACCATTTATCTGGTAAGAATGCCGTTAGTCCATCAGTTCCGTGTTTTCTTCTTCCTGTCACAATTGACGACGAAGAGAGAAGGAGAATAAAACAAAATTTGAATCTTTCTTCAAATCGTATTGAACAGTTCAAATGAAACTTTTAATTTATTTTAAATGATTCCACGAAAGTATGAATACAGTGTATTGTATTAGTACCAGCTGTTAATTGCATCAACAACGTTTTGTTTCTGTTTGACGAAAGTAATATTTGGAATATCTTAAACTGAAATCATAGCGTTTATGCCTACTACTTCTGATTAAAGGATCGCAGATCAACACGTTTTAACAACATTAGAACTGAAACCGCTCACCACAAGGTTATTAATATGTATTGCCTTCTTAATTTACACAACACACACTATAACTTTATTAATACATCCATTCAACAAATCGTACTGCGCGAATTTTACATACAGTTTTGACTATTGCTCATACAACATTATCAATTCATGTAACAAAGCCTATGTTTATAGTGATATTGTTTTGAGTATTATAACTATTTGTAGCTTTTGATAAGCTACGGAAGTTCCGTTAAAGGTCAGTTTGTCGTCGTATAGAGATACCAGTCTTATAACTGAAAGTCATATGCAACGATCCTTTGTTATCGATTATATTAAGGACATTTATGAACCAATGCAACCATATATGCTAAGCTTAATAAGTTCTGTGTGTAAGTCTTTTTTATTTCATTTATCACAAATCCATAACGTTTTATCGAAAAAAACTATTTCCTTGTATTTTTTTCTCTTCTTTGTTTTTCTTTTGTTATTGTTTCGAAATAATATTTCATTCGTTGATTTTTGATCGCTAACTTTGGATGCAAACTTTCGAGTTTTGATGCCAAAGTTGACCGATTGTGACCTCGATCTTGAGGAACAATCAACAAAAAATCGTGCATCCTGTGATTCATAGTGAAATGATAAAGCGATGATTATTTGTTCTTTTTAAAATTTTCATGCATTCCCATTTTTATGTAATAACAGTTGTTAAATGATTTTGTGTATTAAATATTTTCTTTCAGAATCAGTTGAAGTTCTCTTCCTTCCACGTTTGTTTAATTTTTCTTACATTAAGTATTCATTTTATTTTGAAATATAATTGCAAATAAGATTGAAATATTTTACCGAAATTAATTTATAATTATATGTGGTGGCATAATCAAATCAATAGAAAAAAATAACAATTCAAGTTTGAAAGAATTGTGTTAAATGTTTTGCACTCATTTACAAATGTGATTGTTTGAGTTATCACGTGACCATTTACTCTAAAGATGTTAACCCATAACAAAAGTAGTATATATTCAAATAATTATCACTTATTGTGTCAATTTTGTTAACCTTTGTTATCGGTAATACTTTATCTAATATCGTTTCCCCATGGATGGCCAATATCGATTGTATGTAGCAACATTCCAACAGCGCCTGCATATGGAGTATATATCTCCTAGTTGATACAATATTCCAGGGCTTGCGTTTCCTATCATGATTTCCATGATAGAAGGTTGCTGCTCACAAGGAAGCTATTAAACCAAGACTTCCAAATGTTGAAGTTGAAATCATCCCTTCGAAAATTTTACGGACGCCATCACGAGTTGGTTGACTGTTATAGAATATCTGTTTCAGAGATGACGACGGATATGTTTCAATCGTCGTAACCAGATTCCCGTTCACGTTTTCCCGGAATGTGATCTACCGAATAAGACTTATCACCGGGTTTGTATTAACATGAGCAACACGAAGGGTGCCAGATATCGAGCAGGATCTGCTTACCCTTCCATAGTACCTGAGATCACCCCAATTTTTAGTGGGATTGGTGTTGCTCATTCTTTAGTTTTCTAAGCTGTGTATATTATTGTTTGTCTTTTGGTCTTTTTCTTTTTTGCCATGTAGTGTCATTAAAAACTTTGCCTGCCTACCCCTACTTTTCTTCTCAGAATTTTTATTTCATAAAAAGCCGTTTTGAAAATCTTATATAACCCTTGTATTTTCCATAGTTTGTGAATGAAAAAAGGTACCAATGTTAAATGTATGCAAAATCTAGAAAGAATCTTTCTCCGCCAAAATTTCTTTGGCTTATATCTTACCAACAAGGACTGAACGGATCACATCGAATTCAAGTAAGAAAAGAGTATGCGATTTAGACCATGTTATCTATCTTTTGTTCATCAACTAATATAAAGAATTGTCACTAACAATAGATTCTCTACAATAAAGAAAAAAAAAAACTACATAAGTAAATAAATAAATTATAATTCAAAACATTCAAAACATGTTAAAGTGTTAACATTAATCTAAACAAACTATGACAGCCATTTTCTTTCTTTCGTACACCCGATGGATACTTTTACAAGTTAACAGCTAAACTACTTTAAATAAAATTAAAAAGAGTACATTTCGTTATAAAACTAAATTTACATTATTTTACCTTTTAAGGAAATAAGGTGTGAAATAAAAAGATAGTATACATAAAACGTTTCTTAGCAACTTTGAATTGTCTTTTAACAAAACAATGTGCATCCGTATATCTAACAATCTTGTAATGCAATTAACTATATAGGCAACGTAGCGCACGTCAAAGGCGTAATGTCATAAAACAAAAGACGAGAAAAAGTATAATTCATAAGCGCTATCACAAGTAAATAGTGAAAAACGTATTTCATATTCTTACAAGTATAAACGAATATATAAATTCAGCAATTAATAATAACTAATTAACCAACATTTGGATCTTTCAAATCTTGCATGTAATTTACAGATTATCAATATATAACATTCTTTTAAAATAGCTTGTTATCTAAAAAATAATCACTTTTCTATGAAAAAAGGAATCGAAAAATATTGATTCGCAAAATGAAATCCTTTTGAAAGGTAAATGTTTGCACGAGAAAATAAATTTCCTGACTTCAACAATGTTGGCGATATTATTTCTACTGGATACAATGACTTTAATTTTACATAATTATTAACAACATAATCTTGACATGTTCTACTTACTTGCACGGACAGAAAATATATTGTCAGAGCTGATTCGATATCAGAAAGGCATTGATTTTCCTATATAAGAAAGGCTAAGTATCAAATATGACAAACGAAATCTTTTAGTGACATCAATTTAATGCTACGTGTGAATAATTTAAAAAAAAGCAAGATAGCTGACTGCATTATATATATCCCTAGCCTACGGTAATCTCTAGTTACACAACCAGTGATGACTATCAGATCCAACCCACATCACCGCTTAGGTCATTCAGGAGAGGTTTATCAAGACATATTGTTGCAATACTTTTGACTTCCTCCCAGCAATCACATCTTCCCATCAAGTTGTTAAACGGGTTTGCAGGATCCATCACATGCCAACTGTCCTTCAATGAGCTACAATTTCAAATATAAGAAACTTGTTTATAAATTTCATGTCTGATTTATAAAGAAATTGATAAAACGTATAAAAAATTAAAAGTAAAATAATGAAAATACCGAACTCCGAGAAAAATTCAAAAACGAAAAGTCCTTAATCAAATGACAAAATGAAAAGCTCAAACACATCAAACGAATGGAAAACAACTGTCATACTTCTAACTTGTATAAAGGCAAGTATAAATTAGAGAGAAGGCTAAAAGGTTTCTAGCTATGATATACTTGAATTTGAATGAAGTCATTTTAAAATGACTCTGAGTCAATGGAATAATTATCCTAAACAAAATAGGTAAATAGTTGATACAAACATGCAGGGATAATTTGTTCATGTATTCATATCTGTAGTGTTATCCTTTTGGAATGAGCGGGGTATGATATCTCATGGATAGATATTCTTTTTCAGTAATAAGAATTGAAAAAGTCTCTTCTTGCACTAAAATATATAAAAACGCGAAAAGGAGAGAATAAGTGCAGTTTACAAGACGGGTGCTCCATGTGGAGCAGGATATGTTTACCATCAGAAGCACCTGAGATCACCTCCGGTTTTTGATGGGGTTCGTGTTGCTCAATCTTTAGTTTTCTATGTTGTGTTTTGTGTACTGTTGTCTTTTTGTCCTTTTTGTTTTTTGCCACGGCATTGTCAGTTTGTTTTCGGTTTATAGGTTTGAATGTCCGTTTGATATCGTTTGCTTTTCTTGTAAAGTGAATGTATCTACACGTAAGCACTCTTTGAACAGAATATAGTACTACCTATTTCAAAATTGTCCAGGACATACAATTTGATCGATGTTATCATGGGGCATGACATCTATAAAGTGTATTTTTCATTGACTTACCTTTTCACATCAGAAGAACTGTAGTTATCTTCACAGACATAAGTCAGATGACGATAATTCACGAGTGCTTTCAGAACGTTATAGAAGCCTTTCCGTAAGTCGAAGTTTTCACGACCACATTTTTTTTGCCATTCACTTATAGTAATGACTTCCAAAGGGTATGATGTTGGGAGTCTTTTGTTTCCTGTACTTTCCTAAAAAAAGTGATAGTGTGAGAGATATTTATTTAGAAGCTAATACTACACAACGTTGACCTTAGATGGATTTAGCTATTATTTGTAGGTCCCTGTTTGTCAAATAGTTCGTCATCTGTTTCGTTACATAGACATCCTTGGCTTTCAAATATTTAGCTTTGAGCGTTTCCAATGAAGGTAAGCAAGAGTAACGATGCAGACGTATACAATTTATAGTAAAGTTTTCATTTTTAAAGCGCTGGGTACATACACTCTGCTGGTTGACTGTTCAACCCCTAGGGTATTATCAATTCAGTATCATTGCTTTCGGTACTGCCATGATTTATAACAAACTTTTCTTTAATTGTCTGTTTTTAAAATAACGAAACTATAAAGAAACTGAGGTTTCAGCTCCTTCAGATAAAGTTGACCTTGCATACCTAATCCTTAATGAAGTTGACCTAAAGGGATTTAGCTATCATTTTTAGATTCCCGTTTGTATCTATGATGAGTTTGCGAGTTATAAAGCTCTTCGCGTGTTTTGTCACCTGTACATCCTTGATTATCCAATAGTGTGCTTCGATAGTTTCTCGTATAGTTTAACACAGACAATTTTTTTCCAGACGCATACACTTTGTAGTGTTATTTTCATTTTTGATATTGTGATATTAAAACGTAATAGAAAGAACACAAATCTCTGATTCCTTGTCTGGCTTTGGCTATACCTTAGTTTCATTTTGGTTTATAAGCAGTTCATTTTTTAATTCGTTTTGGATTTTCAAATATTTTGGCTTTGAGCATCACTGAATAAAAGTTTAACAAAACTATCGAACTCCAAGGTAAATTCAATAAGAGGAAGTCGGGAAGTTTATAAAAATGACAAAATCAAACGTTAGACTTTAACAACCAACGGAACGAATGGAAAACAACTGTCATATTCCTGAAGAGACATTTATTGTCAAAATGCGCATATGGTGTAGAATTTTTTTACCGATAATATTTTACGGCATTGTATACGGAACAAATTGCATAATAGTGCTTCTACAAACAATAGAATGCAAATATGTTTGAACATTCAAATACTATATCACTATTATCGTCATTGTTGTAGCTGTTGTAGCGCTAAGGGGCTTTGCTCACACCTATGAGTGCAATAAAAATATTTGAAGTTGGAAAATAAAAGAAATACTACATGAATTTGATTAGATTAATATATTATTTACATGGTTATATGCAGCCCCAGTTTTAGATGGGATTCTTTACTCTTATTTGAAATGTTTTGTTATTTTTGAATGTCTTTTCGTCGTTTTTCTTTTTGACCGTGGTGATGTCAGTTTTATTGGTCTTTTTCTATTGTCTCTTTGGTATATTGTCTCCTTCTCTTTTACTCATAGGAACTAAGTTTGGTTAACATATCACCTATGAATGCAACAGTAACCTTATTTCCCCGATGTCAACAATAGAAACAACAGGTGTTTGCCAATCCTTAAATCTCATCAATACATGTAGAACATACGAATCAAGATAAACACAGAAACGGAGGGAAGTGCATTCATCTCAATAGTGGCAAAAAATGGAAATAGCTATATTCTTTTCTTGGTTTTGGTATGACAACAGGATATAAAACCAGGTTCAACCCACCATTTTTTCTTAAAATGTCCTGTACCAAGTCAGAAATATGGCAATTGTTATCACATAGTCCGTTTTTATGTATGTTGGCGTTTGTTTTTGTAGCAGTTCAGTGTTTCTGTTGTTCCGTTTTGTTTCCTCTTATAGTTGATGTGTTTCCCTCAGTTTTGGTCTGTGACCCGGATTTGTTTCAGTTAAATCGATTTATGACTATTGAACAGCGGTATACTACTATTGCCTTTATACTTCGAATGTCTCACGATGCCTTATTGTTTCTGAAAGAAAATATCTAAAGGTTGCACTTCTGTAAATATAGACATGTAATTTCCATAGAAACTTCTTTTACGGCTAAAACGGTGCCACTTTTACTGTGAAGTTTCGTACAAATTATATCATTCATATGCACTACTATTTTTTCCAAAGGTCAAAACATAGGGCTGTGTGGCATATTTTCACCATTGATATGCCTCGAACTTCTAAGAGTTCTAAGAGTTCAAAATTTTACTTAAATTCTGTACTACCTCTCCGGTTACTTTGGGTCTTCCTCAGAATTCAATCTGGCCGCTATCCATGTGTATGTATACTGGTAAAGTTCCCAAGTTGTGTCTCTAAGAGATGAAACATAGAGATCATATCTTGGAACCAGTAGGTAAACAAAACAAAATATTTATGAATATTACATATCTCCACAGAAGAGACGTGCTTTGTGAAACAGCTATAAAGTTTAGTTTTTAAATCATAATATTAATAAAACCAATTATACATTTTAACCACATACATTAAAAGATGTTTTCCTCCAATATTTTACTAATCGAATCAAGGATTTGAGCTTGGTTGGTCGTTCAGATACAAACTGCATTTGTAAGGGTACCAAAGCAGCAGAATAGAAAGATTGATCTGTTTCACTTCTACCCATCATCATTTGATATATCTCTTTTTCGAATCTGAAATAATAAATATACAGCATATCTGTTTAAAATATAATAGATATTGCAGCATTTCTATTAATAGAAGTAGAACAATGTCATCCTAAACAAATGTCTTACCGGGTAGTATGAAAAATGGCTTACAAAACAAAAACGCAAAAAAAGATATTGTTTTCACGTGTAATAGATGCAATTGTAGTTTCTCTCAAAATAATAAATCACAAGGTATCAGTCACAAGAAGATATGAGTTTGAATGCAACAGTCTTTGCTCTCACTTTTGAATACCACGTGTTTAGTGAAGCAGTAAATTGCAATCTTGAAATATTAGACCAGACCCATGACCTCCTACACTCGAGGCGATAAATCTACCAAGAGACCATATCATCGAGGTGTTTATTTAATTACAAGATATGGATGAAAGGAGCATTTAAGATACAAAATAATTTTAGATCAATGCATAGGACACAATGATTAAGAAAAAAAATAATGCTCAAATGCTCAAATTCGAGATTGTTTTTGTTTTTTTTATTTCCTCGAATATTAAACCTGATTATATTTTCTGAACATAGAATAACTCTCAAGGAGTTAATTCATTGATATTTTATTTTGTTGCTTGCTTAGTTTTTATTATTGTGCTGTTTTTCCGTTGGTTTGTTTATCAAAGTTGGACGAACGAGTCATGCGCATTCCATTTTGTACAAACGATTCTATCACAATTTTTAGATCTCATTTCGTATTCTATTTAGTAAGATAGGAACATTTTGACTAGTCCATTAGTTATTGGGAATAGATAATCAAACACGTCTATTTTGTATATGTTGAAACTTTATAATCATCAACAATATGCATTAAACAGAGTAATTGGGTATACGTGAATAACACAAACACCAAAATACATCTAGGTACCATCAATCCGTCGTCATTTTTTGTCTGCAGAATGTTGCAGAAAATTCATATTTTCTGTTCATTGCAACTTGTTAATTCTTTAAAAATCGGTCTAGGTCGTTAATGATATATGCGAACCTTTGAGAGCGGAATGCAATTTTAAAACTTTCATTCAAATTGGGAAAAGTATGTGTTTATCTTAATATTATGACTGTTTGTACAAAAACCGAATGTTATATCTTTGATTAATTGTTTTACGACTAGGCAATATAAGAAAATAAATCACTTTAATTCAAACAAAATATTCTCTAAAACTGACATTATCAAGACGTGTTTTCAATAAACAATCGGCAATCCCCATGAAAACCAATTGTGTTTCTCTTAATGCCGACTTATTCTTCTGTACATATGAGGATGTCTTCATGCAGGTCTTCCGCTATAAAGATGATGTCCTCTCGCTAAATAATTCAAAGTTTGGGAACTATGTTGAACGCATCAATCCCATCGATCTTGAAATAAGGGATATAACAGATACAGTTAATTCTGCCTCATATCTTGCCTAATACATAGAACTTGACAATAAGGGTAGGTTAAGAACATTGCTTTACGCTAAAAGAGATGATTTTCAGCTTCCAAATTGTGACATTTCAATTTCTATATAGTAACATTTCAGCAGCGCATGCAAATAGAGTATTTATCTCCCAGTTGATACAACATTCCAGAGCTGCGTTTCCAATTATGATTTCCTTGATAAAAGGATGCTGCTTAAGATATCAAACCAGGATTTAAAATAGATGAACCATTTTTTTCTTTTATTTTTCTTCTAAAAGCACATGATGAGAGCCATTTAATCATATTTTATTTTAAAATTATGTCTTTAAGTTTTTTTCTTGTTCCAACAAAACAGTTTATCATGTATATCTGACAGTTTTCTGTAAACTGTATATGGAAATAAGGCTTCATGACCAAACATTTTTGTGATTGATGTTAACAAAAAAGCATGAAGAACTACACATTGGGGAATATTGAACATTCTATTGTTTTTCATTTAGACCTTCATCTGCCTTAATGAGTATTATCATATTTAAATCATCCTAGGGTCTCGTTAATTTTAACACTTTTAAAAGAGTAATATATACATTCTACGCTTTCAACTTTTAGGATTTGGAGTTTTCCTGATGAAATCTAATCTAAAAACGTAATTCGGACGCCCTACCCGTGTAAAGTGTTATTTTTTTTGTCTGTGTATCATATATAGAGTTTTATATGATCATATGTTTGCTTAATTGAATGGTGTACTTTCCAGTGATATAAGAAAAAACGAACGTTCGCGATAAAACACTGTCACTCTTAATATGAATTTATATCTAAACAGCTTAATGGATATTGACGCTTACTTAATATCTTCTAGCTCCTAATAGCATTCATTGGATTCTCTCTCTTTCTTTCCATAATTTGTGCTATACCTTGACTCATGCGATAATACGAGAGCATCGTTAATGATCTTTACATTTGTACATATATTCTGTTTGTTATCTACTTACATTTGTCTAGAATGTTGACACTAGGAAGAATGTCAACATCATGAGTATGTTCCTTATGGCATGACACAGACACTTTCACAGCGTGAAAAGTTTTCCCCTCAATTGTACATTTCCCGTGCCGCAAGTAAGTTTCCATATCATTTAATACCTTGTCCATATGATTTTGAAGATATGGAATGGAATCAAAGTTTCGATCGGCGAGAAAAACCACGAGATCAGCGTCAGATTTTCCCTTCACCGCCGTACCTTTCCCCAGAGATCCACCCTACAATAAAGCATTTTATAAAAAGACGTTACTAATTATCGTTTCTTCAAATTACAGAATCAATAATGACAATAAAGAGTACATGTCTTACAAAAATGAATTGTATTATAAAAGAAATAATCTCCAGTAATAGGTATTGAAATAAAGTCAGAAAGTATCCGTTTGTTTTACCATTTGGAAGCTTCAGACGGAGATAAAGGTAACATTCTGAACCCTGTCTCTGTTAGAACGTTCCTTTAAGAAGAACACATACCTTTATGATTTGTGCTGGTCGGAGTTCTGCTGGAAAATTATTTTTCATAAACTCACATAAACGATGAACAACAGCACAACAGCTTAAGTTGTATGCAGTGTCTGGTTCAAGTTCATCCTTGACAAACTTGTCAAGATCATATTTCGATACGTCATAAAGCGGACTTGATGGTGGTGACAATTCATTGTCATTGCGAAAAAAGGGTGATCGATAAATTGTTGATAAATGACTCTGTGTACCGTGTGTTGCAGATAAAGCCGAATAACTTGTATATCCTGGAGTTCGCAACGAATAGTTGTTAAATGATGCAGGGCAATGTCCATGCTTATCCCGGTCATGTCGCTGATGATCCACAGGACGCTTGAATCGTCTTTGTGGAATGCATGTGCCACAAGCTTCTGGGAACATACCAGGATTCTGTCTCCGAAATTCAAAACTGTATTGACGAACCATTCTATCCTGCCAACAACAAAATTACACGCATAAAGGAAAACGATGAAGCATTACATTAGAAGTAATTTGCTCTAAGACAGTTTTTTTCCTATAAATATTTTACGCCCGAACTTTTCAATTCGATTTCATGGAAAAATGGAGTGAAACGCATATGATTTTTATTTGACCTCTTGATAGATAAATGTCAATGGTTTCGAAAAAGGTACCATTCAAATGGATTGAAATTCTACTTTTGACCAAAGTATGGGGACTTTTGTGACATTTGCACCCGTCGTTTTGCAAAATTTTGTTGCCATTGTTCCACTACAAAAAATTATATTTCGCAAATTTAACTATTAAAATTGAATCCTATGAAAAAAAATAAAAAAAATATTGAAACAGAAACTTATTAATTCAAGCGTCCGAAGCGTTTTTCTGGATTTACCTTCTTCAGGAATGCTCAAAGCCGAATATTTGATAGCCAAGGATGCATAAGAACCGAAACAGTTGAAGAGCTGTGTGACCAAAAAAGCACATAAAAACAAACAGACAATGCCCTTGTTAAAAAAGAAAAGCTAAACAAAGACAAACAACAGTACGCAAAACACAACATACAAAAATCAAAGACAGAGCGACACGAGCCTCAGCAAAACCCGGAGATGATTTAAAGTGCTCCGGTAGGATAAGCAGATCCTGCTCCACATGTGGCACCGTCTTGTTGCTCGTGTAAGTACAAACTCGGTGATAAGTCCAATTTAGTAAGGCGCATTCGAAGAAAAGAAGACAGGATAGTGGTTAAAACAATTGGAACATATCAGTTGTCATCTGTGAAATAATTATTCCATAACGGTCAACCAACTCGTGAAGGTGTCCATAAAATTTTTGAAAGGATGATTTGAACATTGACACTTGGAACTCCATGTTAAATAGGTTCCTTGTAAGCAGCAATCCCCTTTCATGGAAATCATGGTAGGAATTGAAAGCTCTGAAATATCATATCAACTGGGAGATATAAATTGAAGATTCACAATTGAGAAGCTGAAATCATATATTTTGTCGTAAGTTTTGCTCTCAACTGACACCCCCCTTGTTAATTTCCAGACAAAATATGTGGTAGACTTAACTGTGTCTGTTGTATTTCTGGTCCAATGGGATAGATGCGTTCAACAGTCACCAAACTTTGAATTATTTAGTGAGAAGACATCATTTAAAGGAACAAGTCAGCAAAAAGAGTAACACAGTTTGTTCCCATTGGAATGCTAATCGTTTGTTGAAAAACACGGCCCCAAATGTAAAACATATATTGTCAATCAAGAAATAAAGCATCTTGATGATATCAGTTTCAGAGAATTGTTTGCCTCACTTTTACTTTGTTGGATAGTTGTATCATGGGAAATCATCTCCTTATTTTTGTTTGTAATATTTTATTTTTCTGGACGAAAAAAAAAATTACATTCTACAGTATAAGACACAAACTATAAAAATAAAGAAAACTTGTAAGATCGATCAAGTCATAATGATATAAAATAAGATATATATATATATATATATATATAGAAGTCTATAAAAAGGACCAACCAGCAAATTTACTATGTACCGGATCGTCTAGAATAGACGATACTGTGCAGATAAGGAAAAAATTATATAAGTCTAAAATTTGCACAACGATACTAATATAAGATGGTATTATACGAAGATGTTGTTATTAAATCGTGTTGACAAATATTTCGGCTTAACAAATAGCCTTCTTCGGTGTCAATGAGTTTAACAATACTGATTGTAGGTTAAAAATAGATCAATAATACAGGTAAGTTTTAATCTATTGATTTTAATCCATAATCTCGAACATCATAATATAAACAAAACTCGATACTCTAATATACGTGACTGTGTATATTTACATTCCAAAATGAGTGAAAAACAAAACTTAGTATTTCTTATTGATGCCGTTTGGATGATGTACATTTAGTTCCTTTATCAAAAGCTTTCCCGAACCTGTCGCTGGGCATCACTCCAGTGAATGTTCTGTTCAATCACTAGGATTTTCATGCGATTAAAGTCATCAAGTTTGTGACCTGATTGTCTGAAATGCTGAGAAACTGGGAAGTGGCTTCTTAGAGATATCACTCCTATGGCCATTGAGGCGTTAGTGGAATGGCCATAGGGTGATATCTCTAAGCCACTTCTCCCAGTTTCTCAGCATTTCAGACAATCAGGTCACAAACTTGATGACTTTAATCGCATGAAAATCCTAGTGATGAACAGAACATTCACTGGTGATGCCCAGCGACAGGTTCGGGCTTTGGTTAAAGGAACTAAATGTACATCATCAAACGGCATCAATAAGAAATACTAAGTTTTGTTTTCACTCATTTTGGAATGTAAATATACACAGTCACGTATATTAGAGTATCGAGTTTTGTTTATATTATGATGTTCAAGATTATGGTTAAAATCAATAGATTAAAACTTACCTGTATTATTGATCTATTTTTAACCTACAATCAGTATTGTTAAACTCATTGACACCGAAAAGGCTATTTGTTGCCGAAATATTTGTCAACACGATTTAATAACAACATCTTCGTATAATACCATCTTATATTAGTATCGTTGTGCAAATTTTAACTTATATATATATATATATATATATATATACAAATGATTTTGTTGATTAAAAGCTGCTTCTAACAATTGCCACTTCTGATCCATTTTACTTTTTGTGCAGGGGTTAAGAAACATACAGAGTATTTTTCTATATTAATACCATATTTTAAATATTCTATCCCACCAAATTTTGTGGGCAATATATTCTTTCATCTACATTTGTATACATTTGTATACATAGTATTTGAATAGCAACAAAAAGTATTTACTGTTTTAAGAGATTTATGACTTTTGAACACCGGTATACTACTGTTGCCTTTATTTACTGTTGACAGAATCCTCAGACACACCTAAAATTACTTCTTTTGCGCTAAAAGACAAGACAATGTCATAATTTATAATCCAATCTATTATAAGATAGTCAGAATTTTTATGATTTTTTTTCTCTGATTTCTGAAACAAAATGTAAAGAGTTCAGTTTCTTTTAATTTACATTTCAATAAAAATGAATTACATGGCAGAATCCTATGAACAATCTTCAAATGGAAATTTTGCAAAGACGAATTTCTTGTTAAAATAAAAGGTATGGAGTAAATAGTATTCCAATCTTTAATCTGCATATTCAGATCATATTTACGGGAAGATAAAGCTTATACTTTATTATCTTCAAAAAATAATTTATAGAAAAAATTACAGGATTTTGGTTCCTTTTTAACTTTATCTACCAATTTATTTTCAATATTGTCTAATTTAGAACTACCTTCTATCATACTTTTCCATACACTTGGAATTTCAGTTATAACGCAATAAAACTCTACAAAATTAGTATTGATATTATACCTTTTTTTTAAATTCCTCATATGAGAATAATGTGTTATTATCTGACACCAGATCATAAATAAAGAATACACAATTTTCAATATATTTGCACTTCAAAATCATCATGCCATCTATATCGATGTTTGGGTTCAGCCATATGGACAGGGCCAGAATATCAGTATTATTTTCAACTTTAAACTTATTTTGCAATTTTGAGTCATTAGGGTTGAATGTCAGACTCACTCATTTTTATATGATAAATACTAGCATTGTTCAATCAACTTGTTTTCAGAGTCTTTCTTTTCCAATGGTGTATACTATTTAATGCAAGCAGACACATTATTTAAGTTTAATGTGACCTTTATGTTCAAACGTTAATTTGAAACAGATTTTTGATGTTTTGAAAAGTCTATATTTTCTCAGCCGAGTTCTACACGAAAAGGTATTCAGATAAACATGTAGTTAGGGTATATAATAGCAATCAATTATTTAGATCTACTGAAAAGATCGTTATTATTTTTCTGCGATATTCCTATTAATATATTCAACAGCACATCATAAGTCATTGTTTTTACAATGATTAATTTCTCAACTAGGATATATCAAATATAGTTATTAATCTATAGCTAAGTTTTTATTAATTCATATTGCTTGACCAGGACTATCCCTAAGATTTGCTTGCTAAATCTTGCTGATTGTTCATATATTTCTGATATTACTATTATTTGCTGACGTAAATCACCTTATATTTTATATAGCCACCATTAAATCAGTTTTTCTGTATCAAATAATCATCTGCAATTGGTATTACTAATTCAGCCAGAAATATATCAATATCAGAACTGAGTCAGGTTAGCAATGCAAGAACGTTAAAGCAGTTTTCAGGGATCCAGTTTTGTATAACAAGTTACACCCTCCTCGCTGTAACAAAAGTGTAGCTTTACATTAGGTGGTTGCTTTATGCAAATAAGCATCGATATCAGGTTTACATACCCTGAAAGTTGCAGACTTTACACGAGGCGGACACGTTACAGTTCTTATCAGAAATGAATACCTGGTATGAATTAACTTATGTTTACTGAAAATATAAAAAACAGAACACCCTCCATGTGAAAAAATTAAGTTTGACTCAAGTGATGTACAAATTTATTCAGTATTTTGTTTTCTTGCTTCCGAAAGTCTGCCAATTCTACTAAAAGAGAGATGAAAGATAGCAAAGGGACATTCAAACTCATTCAAAAATAGCTGTTGCTACCTCCGCTAGTTCCTGAAGTAGAAGCACATGTAGATCCTGCTTTCTTAATTTTACAATTAAATTAGTAGTCGTTCTGTTATAAGCTGGACTAGTCTATTGGCAAAAGGAAGCATTTTGCAAAAAAAAAAAAAAAATTTTTTCACCATATTATGTACAAATAAGGAGATGTGATATGATTCAATGAGAAAATTATCCAACAGAGTCAAGAAATAGAGGCGAAAGATACCAGAGGGACATTCAAACTCATAAGTCGAAAATAAACTGGCAACGCCATGGCTTAAAACACAAAATAACCAACAAACAAACAATAGTTCACAAAACACAACATAGAAAACTGAAGACTGAGCAACACGAACCCCGCCAAAAAATGGGGGTGATTGAAGTGGATATAATCAATTGTGTATGTGTCTGTACCAAGTAACTGTTTCTGAAGCATATGTTCTTTGTTATTGATTGTCATGTGTGTCTATTAAGGATGTTTGCTCCTCTGTTTCAAAACAACAAGCTTTTTAAAAGACTATTATAAATTAATAGTTTATAAATAACAAAACTTTAAAAGCAGAAAAAAATATAGGTCTGTGTCCTTCTTTTTGAGATAGAATCATTTGAAAATTTTGTCGGAAATGATTTTCTTTAGATTTTTCATATATTTAACATTGGCACCTTTTTTCTTTCAAAAAAGATGAAAAAATAACAAAGATTTTATAAGATTTTCAAAGATGACATTTTTAATTATATGTAATCAAATTATGGAAAGAAAAGTAGGGGTTAGTAGGCAAAATGTTTTGATGGCAGTACATGGATAAAACCAGAGGATACCGAATATCTGGCAAAAATTCAAAAACAAGAGTAGCGAACATCCTTTATTATTTTTTGGAGGAGACGGGTGTTAATGGTTGTTGTGTTATTTTATGTTTGGTAATTCCTGTTATCAAATAATGAATTATCGCATACTAAAAATCTATAACTATATTCCAATTTGTGGCTATTCGAATTGACAAATGTTTAGGTCGAGATATTTCAGCAATGTCGATTTGAAACCAACAAATACATATATAGATGGTAGAAATGATGTCTTTTTGTAACAACTATTATTGTAAAAGTATATATATGTCATATCCATGAACGATAACGATCTAAATGGTACTTAGAGTAGTAAATATGACAACGAAAAAAATTAATGTATAACCGAAATAAAGATTAAATAAAACACATAACAATTAATACAAATATAAACTTATACTAACTGATGAATTAGCAACAGTCTGGTTATCTACAAAAATGTTCAAGATTGAATTGATGTTATGCTTGCATGTTATATGCATAACTTGTCAATACAATAAAGTAGACCATTTTTCAATTTGACAACTATAAACTAAAATGTACATGCTTTTTCAAATAATTTCTCATTCCAGTCGGTTTGAATAGTTGGACAATGTATGACGTACATTGTATGAAATGATTAAAGTTGTCGCATAAACTGACCAGGGATTGCAGTCAATTATAGGTATAATTGCTAGTCTTTCTGTCTGTTGTTATTTCTAGTGGCATTAGCATTTAGAGTTCTTAGTTTCGTTCTCTATTCGGTAAAAGATTAAGAGTTTTCATAGTAATATCGACAAAAACATTATTTTAATTTACATCACAACACAAGTTGGAGAGCAGTTGGATCCTCTATCATTGTTTTGTCATTGCAGAATGAATATTACGTGCACCTGGATTTCATCTGAACAGTAATTCAAATGTTTAATCACGTACTTTTGGTTTAACATAACGGAAGTATTAGTTACAGTATGCAGCAAGACAAAAACAACGCTTCCATATATTAAAAACTCCAAACGTTTTACAATAATTTGATTTTTAGTTTTTTACCTAATTACGATAATCTGAAAATCAAGTACGAACTTACCTTGTGAATTACAACACTATGATCTTCTAGAAAAAACTAGTTGAAATTATATAATACATACACGTAATTTTTATATCGATGACTTGTCAATATAAATAGATTTAAGGACTTTTCAAATTATTTATAACTTTATTATGCTTGATACAATAAACGATAATCGCTGATAAAAAAGGAATGGCTATCATCCAAGAATAACAATGATAACTGAACACAATCTTTCAGTTTTTATATTAATGTGAACAATCAAGTCAGTATGTCTATATATTGATTTAAATAACTATTGACACTGAGTGATTTACAATGGTGATATGTTCTGATTAGATTTAAACTTATTTCTCAACCATTACATATTCATTTCCTTAGCGAGACACATCGTCAGTGGTTGTATTTAGTTATATCTTAAGGGCATCCGATACAGTTTCAAGGGATTCCTCCTAGTGGGACGTCATGCGTGTAATTTTGATTAATGAACAAAACCCCGCTTGAACGATATTTAGTATAAAAGATGCTCCAATTTATTTTTTCACACACGTCAACTTCTACGCCCTTAAGATTAGTGCATTTGATTGTAGTATTTATTGTATATATACACGGAATAAAAGTCTGATGAAATCACACATATTGTTTCTGTTGTTCCTCGTCTTGAAGCTTCTGTCAGTCTCCAACAATGAAGTAAAAGTAAAGACGACAGACCCCTTTGGTTTTAACATAATGCATGCCAATTATCATTTTATTATGATTTTGATCAAATTTTGATTTGGACCCGATTTTCTGATAGCCGGTTAGTCTGACAGCACACAGAAATAGTTTTACAGAGCATTTTGTTACAAGCAAGTCAATATCAATGTGTGTCAATAATCTCTAAAATTTCATGTCGACAATTCAGATACTGCAAAAATCCTGTTTTAATAATTGTAATCCCTTGAATAAAAAACATCAACACTTCAAAAGAAGTAAATTTCCTCATGGAACATTTATTCCATTTATTTACGTCAAATATGATATTACGCGGTTATTATGGTATGCCGCCATTATTTCAATAAATAATAACTAAACTGAGATGTTTATCATTTGAAACACGAACAGAATTTATAGAGAGAGGTATTTATGATAAAGATGTTTCAATTTCTGAAAACAAAATTATCATTTTAAGGTAGTTCTATATAAGCAATATATACGCACTTGAAAGATGTCGCCGATAACCTTTCTAGGATAATTGACGTCGAAATTGTCAGCCAGCGATGTCGTGGTTACCAAGGGGGACGCAATTTTTGGGATTAAACTCGATTTATCTTCGAATCAAGACCGGTGTTTTTTTAATTTTTATTTGAGGATATCATGACAAAAGGCATTTAATGTAGAAAAATGAGAAAAATGACATTATAAAAACCTTTCAATTTCCACATTTAAAGGTAAAAAAATATCCTACTTTGAGCATTTTATTTTGATTTTTAGCATGGCTTGCATAATTAACTAATCATTCTTTATTTTAATTTCCCCTATTTTACAAAAGTGCATACATCCCCATTTTTCAACCTCAATTTCCCCGAAACTAAGCACGGTGACATGTGTTTTATTTGGTGATTTTTTAATACTCACCCAGGCCTACATCATATTTTAAAATTATAAAAATGTCAAAATAAAGTGAAACTGTATCGGAAGCTGTTAATGAGATTTTAGGACTTTTCCCGTTATTTGACGGACTTTGTTTAATTCATTTACAATTTTTGTATACTCGGACCGAATTTTGTAGCTTGACAGGATGTCATAGATATGTCTATAGTTAAATACTGTATGTTGTCCTGTTTATATCTTTTAGAAATTTGCTTGTTGTTGTCTCGTTGATGTATAACAAATGTGTTTGCATCAACAATAAGTTAGATAATGAGCTTATTTCGAAAGCCCAGACCTACTTTCATTGCTAACAGATTTCACCCACCATTGAAACCCTGCAGGGAAATACAAGCTTTAAAACATTAAACAATTTACACATGTGAAGTTATTTTGATATCTGAATTTGATAAACGTTCACAACAATATACATGTTAGGTACTTTTATAATTTTTGTCCTCACCAGATTCTTTAAATTTCTATATATCAAAGCATTCAAAGTCATCCTGTATTGCAATGCGAATGAAATAAATGCGCTCATTATTGTCAATCAACGTCAAATAATTGAAATGTTTACCTTCTTATCGTGTGGCGAAGCTTCATTTTGTCCAGTTTAGCTATAGTTGATCATCATCTTACTTTCAAAGTACATCCATTGACAAAATTATACATAAAGAAATTCTATAATTAACATCTAGAAATTGACAATGAGGGTCGGTTGAAAACAAAGCTTGACATGATTTTAGTTTCCAATTAGGAACTTTCAATTTCTCTGTAGCAACATTCCAGCAGCGCCTTCATACGGAGTATAGATCTCGCATTCGATATGGTATTGTGTTTGTATTTCCTATCATGATTTCCTTGATAGAGGGTTGCTGTTCACAAGGATACTATTCAATCAAGAGTTGCAAGTGGTGCAGTTGAAATCATCCCTTTGTTAATATTACGAACGCCATCACAAGGTGGTTGACCGTTATGGAATATCTGTTTTACAGATGATGACGCAAATGTTCCAATTGTCGTAACCACAATTCCGTTCTCTTTTCCCCGAATCTGACTTACCAAATTAGACTTATCACCGGGTTTGTACTTACATGAGCAACACGACGAGAGACTGATGTGGAGCAGGATTTGTTTACCCTTCTGGAGCACCTGAGATACATACCAGTTATAAGTGGTGTTTGTGTTGTTTAGTGTTTAGTTTTCTATGTTGTGTTTTGAGAACTGTTGTTTGTATATTGTTCTTTTTTTCCATGGCGTTGTCAGTTTATTATTTTACTTATGCGTTTGAATGTCCATTTTGGTATCTTACGCCTCTCTGTTATTAACACTTAGGTTATTTCACCCTTTATTTTTTTAAACAGTGCTGTTGTATCAGCTATAAGCATATGAAAAATTAACATATTTATACTGGAATCAGATATAAAGGAAAGCTTCTTCCTAATAACACAGATATCTTCAGAAAAATAACATTTTATGAATCAATGTTTAAATACCTTAAGTGCCGAACTACTGACCACTGAGCTGAGAATGCAATGCACATGCACATCTGAGGACTAAAAGCCCACATTCAATGGTATCGACCTTGATGACGAAATTGAATCAAATTTGGTGCGTCCGAATCGCTTCTCTGGATTTACCTTCATTATGAACGTTCACACCCAATATTTGAAAGCTACAATTCCGTCCCCTTACCCCGAATGTGACCTACCAAATAAGAATTTTTACCGAATTTGTACTTACATGAGAAACAAGACGGATGTCACATGTGGAGCAGGATCTGCTTACCCTTCCGGAGCACCTGAGATCCATCCCATTTTTGGTGGGGTTCTTGTTGCTCAGTCTTTAGTTTTCTGTGTTGTGTTTCGTGTACTGTTTTGTTGTCTGTTTGTCTGTTTCTTTTTTAGCCATAGCGTTGTCAGTTTGTTTTCGACTTATGAGTTTGAATGTCCCTTTGATATCTTTCGTCTCTTATTTACTTATGACGTCAGCCCCGAAGCACTAACTGTCAGTTGATGTTTCAAACGGTGTCTATCATACAACCATCAGCGTTATCTACTAAGTTCTAGAAGATGAACATATCACTTTACTAAATTGGTGCATGTTGTTTTTATGTGTACTTTCTCGAAACCTTGCTGGAACAGTTTTGGCGTTGGGAGCAGTATCCGGTATATTGTACTATTTGGAGGGAAAATGACTGTCTATATTGACCTCAAAGGAACAAGAGGGAGATATCCAAAATTCGACTTGACAATGCATATTTCTGTATTCATTCTATCTGCATGAGGTTACGACCGAAAATTGTTTTCTTAGTAACGCAAAACATGTCTCATTGTCCTCACTATGGTAGAAATTGTTATATTCCTTCAATTATAGGAATTGGTGTTCATCGAATTTTCAGTGTAATCACTTGTTTCATTTTTGCCGCCTATCATTTATTTCATAAAACTATATTATTCAAAACAAATTGTAATCAAATCCTTTAACAATTCTATTAAATCCACGAAAATATCGGATACGAACAGTTTAAGCCTTTTCTTCAAAAGTTTTACGAACGCCATCACGTGTTGGTTGTTCGCTTTGAAATATTAGTTTCATATATATGTTCCAATTGTCGTATCCATCATCTCGTCCTCTTTTGCTCGATTGTGACTTCTTCAATGGAAAAAAGTAAAATAACACAAATACCAAACTCCAAGGAAAATTCAAATCGGAAAGTCCCTTATCAAAATGAAAAGCTCAAACACATTAAATAAATGGAAAACAACTGTCATATTCCTGACTTGGTACATGCATTACCGTATGTAGAAAATGGTGGATTAAACCTGGTTAAATGAACATAAAATTAGGGTTATGATTTCTTTGTTTCATTTGCCACTTTTTCCAGTTGGAACTGCTTACTTGTTATGAGCACGTGAGTTCCCTTGGCTTTTGATGGGGTTTGCGTTACTTGGTCTTTCGTTTTCTTTGTAGTGTTTTGTAAACTGTTGTTTTTAGTCGTTTCCATTTGTATATGCCAGGCAATTGTCAGTTTCTCATCAACCTGTTATACTTCTGAATGTCCATATGATAACTTCATTTTTTTTGTATTCATATATATATGTGATGAACGGAATTGATTTGATTGTCTGCATTTTAGAAACATGAATCTGTGCTAATACAAATTTTTGAAACCATACAATAAAGAAAAAATAGAATTGTTTGTTGATGTTCTGTCCTCAATAACCCACCTTTTAGCGAGCTTTTACATAAATTATATCCTAGTTAAATTGACAACCAAGCGAAAATAGAAGGTCTGCTTCATAAATTGATCGTTTCCTCGATATTGACAAAGACAATGACTCCAACCTAAAATCTATGACAAACAATAGGATTTCAACTTTTTAATTGTTAACTGTTCATTGCGCAGTAGCTACATACCCTCTGACATATCTTATTTATATATCTGAATTAATTGTGCATGATCACATTATATCGACATACTTAATTACTTGAGCTTGCCCCTGACACAAAAAGTGTGCATATAAAATTATATCGAATTGTTGTTATAATGTGTATTTATCCCATAAGCTGTATTTGCTTTTGGAAAAAAGAATTATATATTTTTCTTAAAGTTTATTATTTTTATTAAAGCAGAGTACTCGTTGCATTCGACGAAAAGATACATGTATCGTCTGATACATCGTAATCAGATTTACCAGCAAATGGTGTCTTTTCAAAAAGAATTTCGCGCTCTATATTTTCAGAAAACCTCAGGTTTATTTCGGTTGATTCAAATTGAGAACTGTATGTTTGAAGCACTTCATGATCTCTTCTTTCTTTGAATTGTGCTGCTGCATATTTGTTCGGTAAATACTGTGCTGTAACATCTAATTTGTCATGATTGGTGCTGACGTCTGTATCACATGTAGAATATTGTTCATTTGATGATTTTTCAATTAACTTTGGAGAGCACATGTCTAGGAAATTGATGTCTGACGTTGTGCAGTAATCGTGAACTATTATTGAATCTTGTTGAACATCTATGGATTGATAAGGATTCAGGTATGTACTATCGTCGATTACCTCAAGGTATGAGATGTCTGAAGACGAAGTATTCTCGTGGTTGCATGCGTGATTTGTTGCTATGTTGTCTGTATCTAAACTTGAATCTTTGTCACTAAAGGCAACAACAGATGGAAACGGAAGCATTTCATTCTCGTTTATTGAATCATAATCTGATATTCTGTCTATTCGCTCGTCTGTGTCATCATTCAGATCCATTGCATGTGCTTCAGTTTCACTTAAATGGTTTTGCACTCTTGAATTTATTTTCAACTGAATGTCTCTAAATCGATGACTGATCCAGATAGAACATACAACAAACATAATCAAAACAAGCAAAGCTGCTCCAATAAACAGTCTGTAAAATTTACTTATGATGGTTCCTGAAATAAAAATAATCATTTTGTATTTCAATTTAATATCGTTTCAAAATTACATCGTAATAAGAATTTTTTTACTGTGTATATCGTCTTCTGTGCATGCTCGAATCATCACAGTTAAACGGCCATCTCGAATACGACATTGAATATGGTTATAGGAGCTGAAAATTTTAAAATGTTGTGCCAAATCCTGCACAGGTCATCAACGTTTTGGGTATAAAACACAAGGAGTGCTGACTACTGGACTACTGATACTATCGGATGATTGTATTTCGATAGTTCAATAGAGGCAACAGTAGTATACCGCTGTTCAATAGTCATAAATTGTTTGCTCATTGTCGAAATGAGCTATCGATTTGTGACTATATACGACGGATTAAAACAACTTCTTACAATTTCACAGATAGAATATATAGCACAAACAAATCGGTTCTATATGACCATCCATTCTCACTGTACTATATTATATTGTAACTACCGTGTAATCGGCAACACTGCTTGAAGAGTGTTAAAACCCGATGAAACAGTCAACCCAATGGTCAAAATATATTTTTTGAACGTTATAAAAAATGTTTTTAAAGATTTTTATGACTTGATTAACCATTATGGAATAATATATTACACATCAAAATACATTTTCAAGAATTGAGTACGGTCTTTTAAAAAAAATGTGTAAAAATACTACAGTTTAAGAACATGCTTTGTACTTAAGAACAAAGAAAGACTTTTATTGATTTTAATTATAAAATTATAGAGAAAATAGTGACAAAGGCAATTCATGCATTATATAATTGTAAATCTACTGGGTTAAATTGCTTTTCAAACGAAAAGCTCAAACGTAGTGAATCAATTTTGCTTCCGTCTTATGTAAAACTGTTTTAATAGCATATTATGCACAGATTTCTATCCAAAACATTGAAAAACCGGGTATATTATACAAATATTTAAATCAGATTCAAAATATGATTTTTCTGGTTATAGAGGTATTATAATAATAAGTTGTATTGGTAAATTATTAAATTCCATTCTTGATAATAGACTTGATAGTTTTTCAACTATAAGTTTTATGTAAATTCTGAATTACAGATTGGCTTTCAGAAAAAAATCAAGAATAGTACACCACATCTTTATTTTGAGGACTCTAAAGGAAAAGTGTCCCCATCGCAATTCAGCGTCTTCAAAAACACACTTTAGTGTCAAACTATCGCATTTTAGCGTGCCCATCGCGGTTCGGAGTGACTTCGCGGTTTAGAATCCTTCACATATACTTTCCACAATAGTTTTTTTTATAATGCTTAGTCTTTCTAGTCTTTTCTTTTATAAGTCATACTGTAAACTCTCTTTTTTCTAACTGTTTCGCCGAAGGTGAAAACAAGTCTAGTAACCGTCCGTCCGGCTGTCCGTCCGTCCGTCCGTCCAGCTGTCCGTCCGTCCGTCAATCCGGCTGTCCGTCCGTATGTCTGTCCGTCCGGAAGACCTTGGGTAAAAAACTTTCGTCAAATATTTCTTGGCTGGGAATAATTAACTATTTGGTCTGCAGCTAGTTAATGTTGAGCTGTAGCAAGTAAGCAATTTTTACATCCGTCGTACAGCCACTTCCTGATTGTCGATCGTTGGAAATTTTACTAAACTCATTGTACAAAGAAAAAAATTCATGGCTTTTATCAAGGAAAATGGTTAAATAATTAGTCTGCAGCTTGAATATTTTAAGCTGTAAAGAGTTGTCAATGTTAACATCCGCCATGTAACTACTTCCTGTTTACCGAAATTGTACAACAATCATTGTACAAAATTTTTTTTTGTCACATTTGTTTTGTCTTTAATAAAAGGGAATGACCAGTTATGCTTCAGTAAATATGTTACCTCAATCAATTGCATGCAGCGACGAATGTCCAGACCCGGTATTGGTCTTGTTATATTTTGGTCTTAATGTATTGCCTAAGGCCGGTATTTTATCTAAATCAATTATCGACTGTCATACAAGTCAGAGGTTTAGCTAGCTTTAAAACCAGGTTTAATCCACCATTTTCTACAAAAGGAAATGCCTGTACAAGTCAGGAATATGATAGTTGTTTTCCATTCGTTTTATGTGTTTGAGCTTTTGATTTTGCCAATTGTTAAAGGACTTTCCATTTTGAATTTTCGTAGGAGTTCGGTATTTTTGTTGTTTTACTTTTTACAACCTTTCTCTTTATTGATCATCTTATACCTAATCTTACTGCAAAATTATTACCTACCTTATTTTACATTTGTTTGTTCCCGTTCCATATCTGTATACATGAACTGTGTTGATTGAAATTCTTCATTGACCGTCAAATCTAATTAAGCATTGAAAGGATAATTGTTCTCTATTTAGTTGAATTATTAGACAAATAATTTCACAGTGAATCTACATTTAGGAGTTTAAGTGATTCTCCCTATGTTGTTTTTTACTTTGATATGTGTCATCTTTATGTACTTGGGAGATTTTAACATCGATAAACTACTGTTATCTTTAATTCATCTGCTCATTAGATGCTTTCAGAAAAGACTAACACATAGTTCATTACTTTTTTAGTGTTTGTGTGCTCTCCCGGATTTACATGACTTATATGCGACTGAATAAACCTTATGTATATTTTGCCTCTCTTTTATACATCTAATGCGTCCGAAAAGATTTACTTTGGATTTACCTAATCAGGACTGCTAGTCACGGGTTAATTAGCACTACCTTATTTGTGGAGCTATATGACCAAAAGGGGACTGAAAAATAGCCAAATCAACCTACCGTCAATTTGATTGAGGGAGTTGGAATCTTTATGTCTTATTGTATTTTGAGAATTTCACACAAAATCAAAAACTCCAAGGTACATTATAAAAAGTTGAAATCCACAAATCCTGACTTAAATTAAACGCTCGATTGTATCAAACCAATTAACGAATGGAAAACAACTGTCATATTCACAACAGGGTACAGATATTTTTAGAAGAAAATGTGGGCTGAACCTTGTTTTATAGCTATCCTTACCTCACACTTGTATGACAGTTGTTTATAGTTCCGTTATATTGTAAAAATTGGGTGGGCACCCATATAGACATAATTGGTAAACATGACAATAATTGAAATCCATCAGCCAACAACTGTGTAAACATTCATTATCATGAATATCGTATGATTTAAGAATTGTATACTCCATACGCGGATGAAGTTGGAACATTGGTGCTCAGGTCGGAAAAAAGTAAAATAACAAAAATACCGAACTCCAAGGAAAATCAAAACGGAAAGTCCCTTAACAAATATAGAATCAAAAGCTCAAACACATCAAACGAATGGAAAACAACTGTCATATTCCTGACTTGGTACAGGCATTTCCTTATGTAGAAAATGATGGAATACATCTGGTTTTATGTCTAGCTAAACCTCTCATTTGTATGACAGTCGCATAAAATTTCATTATATTGACAACAATTTGTACGCAAAACAAACAAACATAATAGGTAAAAATGTCAAAAATTGAGGTAAAGCAGTCAGCATTGTGTTATAAAACGGAACAAGTTATAATTTCAAAATTTAAATCGTCTTGTTTTTTAATAAATTGTGGTACTGTGATGAGTGCTGTAGTCAAATTCGATGTACATGTCTTAAAATGAGGCGGAGGAAGCTGTATCTGGTTTTCTTAATCTCTAGTTCAGGATTATATATTAATGGGACCAATTCATAAAAATTTGGATTGTTAATGGGAAGATCATTATCAAAGGTATGCTATAAATCATGTCAGTGGTAACTGTCTCACTGCTAAGTTAATGATACCATTAGGGACTTACAACCGTGCAACGATAGCGTCTCAGTAATAGAAAATGAAAATAAACGTTGCAAAAATGGGGAGTTCGAAGCGCTTTTGTGGATTAATGCTTAACAGGAACATTAAAACCTAAAATTTTGAAAGCCCAGGATGTATAAATACTACTGTTGTAAGCAAATCATCTTAACATATAGAAAGCTCTTTATTAAATTATGACATACACAACATCTCTTCATTCTTGTATATACATTTCTATATGGTTCTGTTCAAAGTCAGGAAAAGAGATGCGAAAGATACCAAAGTGACATTCAAACTCATCAGTCAAAAATAAACTAAAAACGCCATGGCTAAAAAGAAAAAGACCAACAGATAAACAAAAGTTTTCAAATCACAACATAGAAAACTAAAGATTGAGCAACACGAACCCCACCCAAAACGGAGGGTGATCTCAGGTGCTCCGGAACCAGCAATTCAGTGGATGTCGCTGGTTTCTATACATCATGTTCGTTTTTCGTTTACTGTTTGTCATAAATCAGGTAGTTTTGTGATGTCGGGAACTTTTATAGCTGCATATTTACTGTCTAGGTTTTGTTCTATGTATGGGAGCTATATATTTTGCTTAAATTCGCGTTCATGTTGGATAGTTGTTGTTTGTCTTTTCGTCGTTTTTCGTTTTTGCCATGGTATTGTCAGTTTGTTTTCGACTTATATGTTTGGGTGTCCCTTTGGTATCTTTTGCCTCTCATTTGTCTCATTGGCAATCAAACTACATTTACTAATTTATATTGTGTATTAACAGTTAGTGATATTTAAACAAACCTGAATAATTTTGAACTCCATTAGTTTAGAGGACCAGGCACGCGAAGTTTGTGTTGGGGTTGAAATTGTTTCCGTCTTCTTATCCGTGTAATTGACTATTAAAGTACTTTTACTACCTATTCACAAATAATATACAAAGACAAATAATAATAAAGACGATTTTAAGCCCTAAATGAAATTATATGTAACGATAGAAGCTAACCGAAAACTATACAAAAGTGTGGCCTTATGTCCCACTGGAGATGAAGAGAATAAGTATAATATAAAAGTGACTAAAAACTAAATAGATACAAATGTATACTTATGGATGTGGTAGCATATTTGTATTTCATTGTTTACCTTTCTACCCTTCTTGAGCATTCGATTGCACTTTCACATTTTGGATTGGTCTTGTCTTGTTTCAACTTTTGTTTATAGAAAATGTTGTGTGGAATGTAGCTTGTCAGTTTGCCGTTTATCTGTTTTTAAAAAGTAAAACAACAAAAATACCGAACTCAAGGAAAATTCAAAACGGAAAGTCCCTAAACAATTTGCAAAATCAAAAGCTCAAACACATCAAACGAATGCTAAACAACTGTCATATTTCTGACTTGGTACAGGCATTTCCTTATGTAAAAATGGTGGATTAAACCTGGCTTTAAAGCTAAACCTCTCACTTGTATGACAGTCGCATAAAATTCCAGTATATTGACAACTATGTGTGAACAAAACAAACAGACATAATAGGTAAGAATGTAAAAAATATGAGTACAGCAGTCAACATTGTGTAATAATCTCAATCACTATGAAAACAAACAAATATGTTAACAAAATATGTTAATCGACTTGTGCTTTTTTAAATTTCCTCTTGATTTTTGTTTTTTATAAATTTCTTTTAATTATTCCTTGACGTGGACAATGAGACAAACATATGGACAGCTTCATATTTACCTGATAGTTTAACAATGTAAAAGTAGAAAAAGCTGCCAATGGTTGTCCAGAGACGATAAAGGTACGTTATAAATGAGGTAAAATTTATCAATTAGTGAAATCCATACAAATTAAGGTCCTCTTTTCTTTTTTGCTTTCTTTATCGTCTGTTTTGTCATTGATAATACATACTCATATTTTATTAAAACAATTTAAGAATATTAAATGAAGAAAAACTGCAGTAAAAAAAATCGATATAGACGGACATAATAAAATCATGAATAAGTATACTGTACCGCTACGTATATTCCTAAATCAGAGGTTGTTTGTACTTACCAAGAACAACACAACAACTATCCCATGTGATGCTGAATATGGATACCTATTGTAGTCGGATGATTTTCCCGGTATTTAGTTGGAGTTCGTATTGCTCAATCTTTAGTTTTCTATGTAGTGGTATGTTGACTTGTTTATCTTATCTTAGTTTTTTCGTTTTTTAACCATGGCGTCGTCAGTTTCTCTTCGAGTAATGAATTTTTGAAGGCCCCATGGTATCTTCAGTCTTTTTTTATAGTGACTAGAGGTTAACTCAAAATGATGAATATGCTAATACAGAAAGAACCATGTCAAAAGTTGTTGCGGTATGGGAAAGTTATTGTTTTTGACGATGATTAGTCTAGATTTCATTTGCTATGAATCTAAGACTGTGGAATTTTACAGACGAAATATAAATGTTTAAACGGTTGCAAACTCCACAAAGAACTTTAGAAAAATAAACGGAGGCATCAAAAGATTTTGAATTAATGTAATATAAAAGAGGCGGGAAATATAAGATGGCATTTTGCTTTTTGTTCAACAATAAGACATGCTGTATTTGTAGTTTACCTGTCGTGGCTATCATAGAAACAAAAACCCTAGATATGTCTCTTCCAGTTCCATGACGACATGCCCAGAAGCCTTCAACTTTCCGACCGGTTTCTCCATTTAATATAAATTTTATTTCTTTTGTTATTGTACTATACGACATACTACCGTTTTTATAATATGCTTCACACACAAATGGATAAGGCGGAAGACAGACTCTTGTGTCTTGCCATATGGATCATCAATGAAAACTCTTAAATGTATATTAGTTATTCTGCAGGTCAACGTGAACTTATTTATTTCCAGCTCCCAATCAAGGCAAATACTTTTCTTGCATATATCATTTCCTAAAACTAAAATCCAAAATAAGCAATACTTTCATGCCAGTTAGGATGAATTTCAAACGTTCAATTATGCAAATATTGTTAGGCAAATTTTCCGCAATATCTTACTTAAACCATTGGAGTTTTCTATACAATCATAAACTGCAAATAAATAGCAATTAAAAAATACATATACATAAAATATTTAATATATTCTATGATGGAAAGACCTTTACGTTTCTTATTATACAAAGCAATTGCATAGAATAAAAACAAATTCAATAAAGAAATTAGTTAATTCTCTGCTTAAGTGTTTTTATTTGAAAGCAATTTGTAATCGCCTTATTCTAATATATTTAAATTCTTCTACTCCCAAAATGAAATGTGCATATGGGTGGGATGAACAATTTTGTTGGAAAAAACATGAATCAAATAATGTCATTTTAGGCAATATACTTTTGGACAACAACGCTCAATATTTTAATTCAAACATAGATTTACAATCAAAGAGTAATATTCAACGACTTTTTCATTTTTTATCCTTCGTTATCCCTAAACAGATATACATACCACTGTTCACGAAATAGATTGCAAACAACATTCTCAAAATGATCCTCACTTTTGCCTTCATTTGATAGAGCTTGAACTTAAATTAAAAGAAACTTGTTAACAACATTTGAATATCATCAACTGATTCTAATAAATGTCGATAAGCGCTTTATGTCGTGCATAATGCATAGGATCCGATCATACTCTGAATCCAGTTTAAATAATTCCGATGATTTTCTCTCCTCTCAATTAAGTTAGGAGATTATTATACCATTTGAATACCACGTTTATTTGCGCAATATCCTTCTTTTGGAAACTTTAAGATTAGGATTTCTAACTATCATTTTTGTTTTCTTGTGTCTGCGTGGATTGTTTATGTTTACTTTGTTTGTTTTGTTTTGTTTTGTTTGTGTTGTTTTCGTTTATAGTTCACTTTTTACTACCCCTTCCTCGTTTCATTCCTGTAAAATGACGACAAAAATTACAGCAGGATTAAATACAAACTTCGTGTATCAAATATTCTTATAATGAAAAATCTGTTTTTCTAAATGAATTCGTAATATGTTCATTCTATTAAACGAAAAATTATCTTAGGAAACGACATATGACGTAATGCACGCGCTTGGATTAGGTTGCAAACTTTCATTTAATTATTTAACCATTGCTAATTAACTACCCTATATGATAATAAAATATCATAAAGTTTATTTCAAAGTTCGAATTCAAATTCTCTGGAAAATAACAAATGGTCTGATTAGATTTGAAATCACTTCCGTTATTCATTTAAATTTATTCCATACACGAATATGCCATTTTCGTTACAACATCAACCGAGAAGAATCAACAAATAGAACAACTATTCAATATTTACAAAAAAGTTTTCATTTCTTTTTCTTAGAATAATAAATGAGCGGAAATGGTTTTTCTGTTTTTTTAAGGATGTCCAGTTTATAACAAAGGATATGAAACAAACTTCTCGCAATAACCAAACTATTGTGTTTAGTTCAATAAATCTTGAACGGATGATTGGTCTGTTCCAATTGAGAAAACAGAACACGATAGCTGCGCGAGAATTTATAGATAAACATTTTGTAATTTATATACATGGTCTGTATACCGATATGATATTGTTCGTGATTATATATATACATGTATATTGTATAATGCATACACATATATATTATATAGAAATAAGAAGATGGGGTATGAGTGCCAATGAAGCAACTCTCCATCCAAGTCACAATGTGTAAAAAGTAAACAATTATAGGTCAAAGTACGGTCTTCAAAACGGAACCTTGGCTCACACCGAACAGCAAGCTATAAAGGGCCCCAAAATGCCTAGTGTAAACAATTAAAACAGGAAAACCAGTTTATCGGTTTAATATTGTTCCTCATGACATTTAAAAAATTTCCTGGTAGAATTTTTTTGATGGAAACCTTATTTCCTTCCGTGTTTTTTTTCTCTTTGTTTTGCCCGAAAATGGCACAAAGGTCAAGTGAAACAAATCATAATTAAACATCTGAACACGGATAAAACAAATGAAGTTTTAAAATACAGTCGACTCTCGTTATCTCGAAGTCAGCCGGACCAGAGAAATATAAATGTATATCAATACGCGACTGTTTAATTATACACTGGACCTTCATTGGATGAAAATAAAAATTTATCCTTAGAACAATTTGCAATATGAACAAACCCCTTAGAATTCTTTTTATGAACGAAAATGATGTTAAGTAGTTTTAGGTAAGATAACTGACCTTCATATATACTGGTGTTCCTACAAATGAGTATGCTATATATGAAATTTTGAGCGCAGAGAAATATTGCAGCTAAAAGGAGTAGGTTCACGAAAGGTTCATATTGGCCCTAAAAATCTATGAAATTTATTTTGAATAATACAAGTATAATTTTGATGAAAAAATATCGAAAAATATTTGAGATATATAGTATACACAAGCTCTGAAGCATTAGAACAGTTGTGATGTTATTATGATGTCAACATTGTGCATTTTAATGAAGAAAATCGTAGTTTTGACTAATTCTTGCCTAAATTTTATTGGGTTTTGCCTCAAACGACGTTATTCATAAGCAAGGACCAAGATAAATTTTTTCTATGCTGTGTATCTGGCCCATACACGTCTTTTTATAACGCGATTTTATTTTGGTCGAAGGGTGTGGCCAATGTTTTTCAGAAGGTAAATTACCTTACATACGCGTATAAACAGACAATTTAGCTAAAAACTTGTAAAATATCATACTTTTAAAGCTGTAAACATTGTTAAAACAAGCAGCAGTCAACAAAGGTGTCAATTTTATATCAAAGATCCCAAATATAGGTTCATAAGTGTTTCTCGTTTTTATATAGATTAGACCGTTGGTTTTCCCGTATGAATGGTTTTACACTAGTAATTTTTGGGGCCCTTTATAGCTTGCTGTTCGGTGTGAGCCTAGGCTCCGTGTTGAAGACCGTACTTTGACCTATAATGGTTTACATTTATAAATTTTGACTTGGATGGAGAGTTGTCTCATTGGCACTCATACCACATCTTCTTATATCTTTTTACATCTATATATCTTGTATTACAAAGTTAGATTTTTATGACCAATTTACTCCTTTGGATTAATATACTGCACATGGTAACAAAAAAGCTGAAATCCGATTTAAACTTCTTACTTCCTCAGGTAAAGATGTCCTTTGGCGATATTGACTATAAAGTATCTTCCTTTTGGTTATACTGCTTTTGGTACATATGTTTACATCATTGGCTTTTTAAAAGTTTGACTTTCGGCTTGCCTGAGTAAATATGATTTTAAAACGAATTCAGAAAACAATAAAGTCGTGAAGTTGCACACCAACTTGTCGTCTCAGCGAATTCTTCACGATTGTTAAGCCAATAACAAAAGTTATCTTTCAAGTTTGCTATATTTATATTTTAAATGCCATTTTCCTACCATAAATTTTGAGAAAAAGTCCGTTTGTTCAAAATATTAGAAAAACTGCATATCAGTTCCTGTAACATTAAGTACCTTTGACGCATTATTATATTTAACTGTTCATGTAAACGGAAATAAAAAATATTGAAATATACTGCAAAAAAAAAAAAAAATCCTTGTCATTTCCTTACCATAAATTACTGAAACATTGTTATTGAGCTTTTCTTTTTTAAAATCTACTGCGAACTTTAACGTTGTATTACTCAATATTTGATTGATGTTTGCTATGATCGCTGAGAAGAACTTTTAGCTTTTTGTATTTTACTATACAATGTATATCATCACTTTATCGTGGTCATATTCTTAACATTCCTTAGCTCATGACAAAGTTTCTCAAAATACAGCTGATTACTAAACTTTAATATAACATGAGTAGCAAAACATCTGATTTATGCAAGATGAGGTTACCTTTCAGACACTCCTGATTTCCCGAAGTATGTCCAGTACACGACGTTTTATCGATATTGTCAACATCGCGATGTCTACTGTATCGTGTCATTATTGTGTTTACATTGTATCGTATCTTTACCTTGTGCTTACATTGTTAACATAATAGATATTGCGATGTTGATAATAGCGAGTCAACATCGTGTTTATATTTAAGAAATAATTCATGGGGGCTTCTATATATCGTGATTTTACCACGGGTTGGCCCTTTATGACAAATATTTTACCCTGAGCGATAGCGAGGGGTAAAATATCGGCATAAAGGGACAACCGTGGTAAAATCACGATATATTCAAGCCCCCATGAATTATTTCGATTCTAATAGGACAAATACGGCAATTGTTTTGGACTGAAGCGCTCTAGGTAAAGGCATTATTTGCCGTTCCCATAAATAAACGCACTTTTAAATTGACGTAAAAGAACGGAGCAAACTGAATAAGTGACATGCTTAAACTATTTACAATAAAATATTTAGATAGGTTTGTATGAATCTAAATGACAATTGTACTTATATGTCTTATAAGTACACAAAAATGCCTTGTATAACACATTTTAGCATCGTTTGTTTACGTTTCCTTGTTTGTGATGATCTTCGGTTTCACAAGCGTTTATTTTCCCGTAAAATGCTTATATTCTGACGTCATAGTTCTATGACGTCGGGTAGTTCATTCATTGAAAAAAGCATATGACGTGGGAGTACGATCGGAACAGCCCAACCAATATATTCATATTTTACCACGGGTGTGTACTCAAAGCGTTTGAAGGACGTCATGTTAGAATGTATAACAAGTATATACCTTTCTGTTTACATCGTTCATATCGTAGATATCCCTATGTTGTTAAAAGCAAGTCTACATCGTGTTGATATTGTATACTAAGTATATACCTTTGTTTTTACATCATTCACATCGCAGACATCGCGATATTGACAATAGCGAATCAACATTGTGTTCATATTGTATGCTTAGTCTATACCTTTGTGTTTACATCGTTCACATCGTAGACATCACGATGTTGACAATAACTAGTTGACAAACATGTTTAACCCCGCCACATTCTTTATGTGCCTGTCCCAAATCAAGAGCCTGTAGTTCAGTGGTTGTCGTTGGTTCATGTCTGTCATATTTGTCTTTCTTTTTGTTATGAATTAGGCCGATAGTTTTCTCAATTAAATTGTTTCATATTTTTCATGTCGGGGCCTTTTATAGCCGACTATACGGTATGGGTTTTTCTCATTGTTGAAGGCCGTACGGTTGCCTATAATTGCTTACATCCACTTTATTTAAACTTTGGTGGATTGTTATCTTCTTGGGAATCATACCTCATCTCCTTATTTTTATATTGTATTTATATTGAATACCGAGTGTATCCCTTTCTGTTTACATCGTTTACATCGTAGACATCGCGATGTTGACAATGTATATTGTATATCAAGTGTTATTCCCCTAACTAAGCTTATGTGAATACCTTCAATAATGACTAATTCAATGGTTCTTCGGCTAACATATAATACATTGTTCGGCTGTGCCTTTTTTATGTGCTGATTTAGGTTGTTTTACGTTTTCGTTTTTATTCTGTAGTTAGTCACCACATTTGGTCCTCAATGCTCTTCAACTTTGTACTTGTTTTGGCTTTCGAACTTTTTAGATCTGAGCGTCACTGATGGGTCTTATGTAGACGAAACACGCGTCTAAATCATAAGTCTGGTACCTTTTGATAGCTATTATTTGTGTGTGTCTCTGTCCTGTATGTTCTCCTATTTATTTGTATTGTAGTCCTGTCATGTAATCTTGTCATTTTAATGTTATATTTAACAATGCCATAAAAGCTGGAGGTTTGGCTAGCCACAAAACCAGGTTCAACCCACCAATTTTTCTTAAAATGTCCTGTACCAAATCAGGAAAATGGCCATTGTTATATCATGGTTCGTTTCTGTGTGTGTTGCATTTAAGTGTTGAGTTTCTGTTGTGTCGTTGTTCTCCTCTTATATTTGATGTGTTTCCCTCAGTTTTAATTTGTAACCCGGATTTGTTTTTTTTCTTAATCGATTAATGAATTTCGAATAGCGATATACTATTGTTGCCTTTATTTTTATTAAGGATAATTTTGTTTATTATGTAAAACTTATGAGTTTGATTGTGTTCATCTGCTTTTTATCTGTAAAAATTTTATGCATAAGAAACTGAAAATTTAAAAAAAGATATTCATATAATTTTAATACTCATATTCATGAAATAGTTATGTTCTTTAGGCATTTTTACCGCCATATTACAGCCAAAAATAAATGATTTTTGCATAAATTTGGAAAATTTGAGATAATTGTTTGATAAGCAAGAATTGAAAAATTAACGAGGAAATTCGCCTTTAAATGGCAATGTAAAAAAAGAGTTCATACAATATAAATGATGTTGACACAATATCGTGAACACTGCAATGTAAACGATGTAAACACGATATTGATAATACATTGTATACATCGCGAAGTTAACAATGTCAACGATGTAAACAGTAAATAAGAGTTGTTACAATATAAACGATGATGACACGATATCGTGTAAAGATTGTTAATATCGCGATGTAAACGATATAAACACGATATCGTTACAACATTGTATACATCACGATGTTAACGATGTCAACGATGTAAACAGCATATAAGAGTTCTTACACTGTTAGCGATGTTGACACAATATCGTGTTCACATTGTAAATATCGCGATGTAAACAATATTGTTTTTACATTGTGTACTGGACATGGTTGGATTTCCGCGATGGTTTAATATACTTTAATGTTCCTTAAATCTAATCAAGTTTCAACTGTTGGGATTTTCTAACTCTCTATTTGTGTTCTATATAAACGGTACATTGATGTCAGTACATTTAGATAACATATGAAGATACATATAGGATAACCGGAATGGCCGAACAAATTAGATTGTACAACAGACAGCACCAACACAAGAGTCATTTGAATAATAAACGTACAGAGAGAGGTAAACAACAACGAACACGACTTGGGCTAGATAGCCATACAGTACTTGGTACTTGAATCACTGGCTAGTATAAACAAGTGAATCGTGCACGAAAACCTTCCCCTTTGCCGTCTACATTATATGTCGTAAATGAAAAAAAAAAAAAAAAAAAACAAAACCGAATAACCCTGCACAGTGCAGCTACCAACAGAATGCCTAGAACAAAAAATGTAAATTGACCTTACATGGATTTGGCTATTTTTTAAAGTTTTTTAATTGTCGTAAAGATCTTCAACTGTTTCGGTACTTTTACATCCTCGGCTTTCAAATATTCGGCTTTGTGTGTTCCTGATGAAGGTAAATCAAGAAAAGCGCTCCGGACGCATGAAAAAGTAAATTTAAGACGACAGATGATTTAGAAGGAAGGGTAAAAATGTGCGAATGCACCTACGGTTGTAGGTTAAATAGTTCTACCCAAGAAAACAAATGTAACAAATGAAAACAATATTTTATAATTTTCATGCGTCCGATGCTCTTCTGGATTTATCTTCATCAGGAACTTATCAGTGGCTTCAAAAGTGACTTACTCTATTTAATAATTATCGAATGAAATCATTGCATTTTTAGAATATTACATCAATGTCTTTCAAGAGAAAGTATATTATCGTAGTACCGATATAATATTGCAAGGTCCGTTATTGATTGCTACATTACATTCAGTTGAACCTATCAAAATAATAGTTAATTTGATATGAATCGGATAGTGGAACATATGGAATGAGTTCATTTATTTCAATCATATTCAATCAAATAGATAGTTATTCGTCGTATGAAAGATTCGGCTATTTCGTCTTGCAAGACAAGTTTATTAAAATTCTATAAAAAAATACCGAACTCCAAGGTAAATTCAAAAAGTGTTAGTCGATCCATAATGCCTTAAACAGTCATACGTTATCAATTAACGGAACGAGTGAAAAACAACTGTCCGATTCCTGACTTGGTACAGGCATTTTCCGAAGAAAATGGTGGTTAAAACCTGGTTTTATAATTATCCAAACCTCTAACTTGTATAACAGTGTTTTATAGTTTCGTAATTGGGTTGAGCAACCCTAACAGACATAATAGGCAAATGTGACAAAAACCATATAAGATATTCATAAATGGATTCACACCATCGGTAGGTATATGGCAAATTATTTACAGTTTTGAAGGTCCGATCCCTGATATGAATTGTATTGACTTTTTTCATAAATTATAATAATAATATATTTTAATTTACATACAGTTTTTAGCAGGAGCTTGGATATAAAGCATATCCTGATAAATGCCTCATTGTGACTTAGATATAAAACCCAGGAGTGAAAGCTAGTGCTTGAATGTAAAACATAGCCTACTGAAGGCCTCACTGTAGCGGGTGCATGGAAATAAAGCATGTCCTACTGAATGCCCTACTTTTTGACTTTTGATATGGTGCATGAACTTAAAGCATAGCCTGCTAAAGGCCTCACTGCGACTTTTGTATGATAGGTCTTGTCTTTCATTTTTGCTTATGTACTTTTTATATGCCGTTTTGTGTTTCTTTGTTGAAACAGGTATTTGTTTTTTTAGTGATTAAGATTAATTTACAATGTTGACTGCTGTACCCCCATTTTTGACGTGTTTACATATTATGTCTGTTTGTTTGCTTACACTTTGTTGTCAATATAATGGAATTCTATGCGACTGTCATACAAGTGAGAGGTTTAGCTAGCTATAAAACCAGGTTTAGTCCACCATTTTCTACATAAAGAAATGCCTGCACCAAGTCAGGAATATGACAGTTGTTTTCAATTCGTTAGCTGTGTTTGAGCTTTTGATTTTGCTATTTTATAAAGGACTTTCCGCTTTGAATTTCCCTTTGAGTGAGAATTTTGTTATTTTACTTTCTAGTAGTGATAGCAGGTGTTTGAACTTCAAGCATTCTCTTTTGGAGGCCTTACTAAAACTTAATATTAAATCTTGTGGTGATTGCAGGTGTTCACAAACGAAGCAAGTATACTGCTTAAACAAATTTTGCTAAACTTGATTTTTGTCTCGCCTTGACGGAGTCAAAAAGCAAGACATAGGTAGGCTGTTTCCGGCGTCGGCGGCGTCAACAATGTATTAGTTCGTGATTAGGTCTAGTTTATGGTGAACAACTAGTGGTAGGTCAATGATATTTGGTATACAATTGTATAAACATTGGCACATCTCATTACCATGGAGATTATTTGGCCCTGCCCCCTTAGTCATGGTCTATTTACTTTTAAACTTTGCTTATTTTCAGGTATAAGTTTGTGATTAGGTCAGCTTATGGGGAACCACTAGTGGTAGGTCAATGATATTTGGTATGCAGTTATATAAGCATTAGCACATCTCATTTCCATGGAGAATATTTGGGCCCGCCCCCTCAGTAATGGTCAATTGACTTTGAAACTTTTGCTTAGTTTACATATGTATTAGTTTGTGATTAGGTCCGTTTAAGATGAAGCACTAATGTTAAGTCAATGATATTTTGTATGCAAATGTATTGGCATTTGCAAGTTTCATTTCCATGGAGATTATATAACCCCAGGCTCTTTGCATGTTTCAGGCATATCATAGTGCTTGACGCTTGATAAAAATCACAGACATACAATATATGTTGGTATCATCCGTCAAATTGTCTGTTTTTTGCAACTAGTGATGACTGGTATCAACTGTCATATTGTCTGTTTGTGGCAGCTGGTAATGAATTGTATCATTCGTCATGTTGCTTGTTGGTGGCAGCTGATAATGATTGGTATCACCCGTCATATTGCCTGTTTATGGCAGCTGGTAATGATTGGTATCACTTGTCATATTGCCTGTTTGTGTCAGCTGGTAATGATTTGTATCACCCGTCATATTGCCTGTTTGTTGCAGCTAGTAATGCTTGATATCATCCGTCATATTGCCTGTTTATGTCAGCTGGTAATGATTGTTATCATCCGTTAAATTGCCTGTTTGTGGCAGATGGTAATGATTGATTTCATCCATCAAATTGCCTGTTTATGTCAGCTGGTAATGATTAGAATCATCCGTCATAATACCTGTTTGTTGAAGCTGTTACGATTGGTATCATCCGTTATATTGCCTGTTAATGTCAGCTGGTAATAATTAGTATCATCCGTCATATTGCCTGTTTGTTGCAGATGGTAATGATTGATTCCAGCTATCATATTGTCTGTATATTACAGCTACAGATGGGTGCGGTCCTAACCTTGACAAAAGTTAACTTGGAGCAGACTTGTTGACTGCTTTCTAAGTTAACTTGAGAATTTTTAAGCAGACAAGCAAGTTAACTTCGTCGTTGGTGGACCAGACCTACGGTCTGCTTTTTTAGGACTGCTGCAGACCTATCGACAGGTCTGCTCCAGACCAGACCTGTGGACAAGTCTGCTTTTGGTAGCAATACACAGTTAGCAAATGATGCTGAAATTTGGTCTTTAAATTCAGGAGTATGTGCATGCATTTTGAAAAGGATATAACCAATTCTACAAGAATACCCAAACATGTATACATATTTAGAATCATATTTCTCAGCAGATTTCAAATCTGTAACCAAACACTTAAAACAAAATTGTACAAGTTCAGTATCCATGGAAACATTTGGTGTTTTTTTTCTATTTTTTTCTTCAAAAAATGCTGTTTGACACCCCCATACAGGCTTAAAAATATCCATTTTATAAAATTTCAATGAATATCAGACATACATTGGTTCAACACTGAATGATAGCCCTCTCAAAAAAAACGAAAAAAATTGGGGGTCTTTCTGCTCCTTTTTCCGCAAATTACCTTTCAAAAGATCGAGGCAAATTTACACCATTGAAAAACAGTCAACAAATGCTGATATAGTTTTAGAGTCATTGGTGGACTGGATATGAATTTAGACCCGAAATTTACATTTCTACTGAGCAAACCAGGGGGTCAATCTCTTCTCTGGAATCATACCTTTCAATTAAAACCACTCTCACAGCATCAAATTTTATTTTTCTTCATTTTCAGGTACTTATAACTTGTCTTTCTCTTTATTTAAAAATTCACAGGGCCAAAATGCGAAACTAACAATTCTAACTGTGTATTGCTACCTTAAGGATAAAATGTAATACACTTTTCAGTTAAATCCCTATATTTCTACAAAGTTTACCAAATTTCAAGCTTTTTGGCCTGAATTTTTCTAAGATCGGATGAAAATAACCTAAGATACAGTCGCGCAAAGTTATAATGGTATTTAAGAAAATCATTAAAATTTTCTATGAAAAAGTGGATCAGTGGTGACAAGTATGAAATGTGCAATAAAAGTCAATTGATAAAATAAACACCCGTTTCAGGTACCTGGTACCCATGCTAAATATATGAACACAATTTTGTCAATATTTTTCAGCTGAAAAAATATGTTGCTATGGACAACAAAACAAATCAAATATATAAAATCTCTAAAATTTCTTCATGATTTTATTATTATTCAACTAAAAATTATTCTAAGAATACATTTTCCTTCTTTTTGAGTGTTAATTTTATGTTTTGGTTCATTCTTAATTGAAGATTTACATCATTTTCATCTTATAGTGTACTTTGACTGGAATACATTACACTTTAAAGATTCATGGTCAAAGGGCAGATAAGTCTAAAATTTCAAGGATTTTAACAGTTAATTTTTATGAAAATTTCATGTTGTAGAGATCATTTAATTTGCATTGGAATTCCTGTTAAAATGAAATTTAATATCTTTTAAGGTGTGTTTGACTTAAGACTATATTTAAATATCTGCACTTTTAATTATGATGAAATCATAAAGGTAATCATGACGTCATGACGTCATAAATACTGGTTAGCAACATCAAAGTATAAAGTAACAAACTATCAACTTAGTGAAATGGTTAATACAGTTTATATTATATCTGAATGAGATTATGGAATATTATTGTCAATAAATTTAATTATATAGTTCACATACTTCCTTTTCTTTGTAACGAATTGAATGGATTGCCCATTGCATTAAAATTGTATTGCTTTCGCCTTCACATTTGACAACGTCAATATACATCATGGCAAAGTCAAGCAACTACGAGCCTTAAAAAGTCTTTTGAAAAGGAAAATAATGGCTTGTTAGACAAAATATAAAGAAAATTAAAGGATTTCATATCACCTACAATGTCTTTAACTAGATTAGCCAAAATTCTTGCCCAAAATTGAGTGTTTTCCTTTTATGATCTAATTTCACATTACCATAAGGTAGCAATACACAGTTAGCAAATGATGCTGAAATTTGGTCTTTAAATTCAGGAGTATGTGCATGCATTTTGAAAAGGATATAACCAATTCTACAAGAATACCCAAACATGTATACATATTTAGAATCATATTTCTCAGCAGATTTCAAATCTGTAACCAAACACTTAAAACAAAATTGTACAAGTTCAGTATCCATGGAAACATTTGGTGTTTTTTCTATTTTTCTTCAAAAATGCTGTTTGACACCCCATACAGGCTTAAAATATCCATTTTATAAAATTTCAATGAATATCAGACATACATTGGTTCAACACTGAATGATATCCCTCTCAAAAAAACGAAAAAATTGGGGTCTTTCTGCTCCTTTTCCGCAAATTACCTTTCAAAAGATCGAGGCAAATTTACACCATTGAAAACAGTCAACAAATGCTGATATAGTTTTAGAGTCATTGGTGGACTGGATATGAATTAGACCCGAAATTTACATTTCTACTGAGCAAACCAGGGTCAATCTCTTCTCTGGAATCATACCTTTCAATTAAAACCACTCTCACAGCATCAAATTTTATTTTTCTTCATTTTCAGGTACTTATAACTTGTCTTTCTCTTTTATTTAAAAATTCACAGGGGCCAAAATGCGAAACTAACAATTCTAACTGTGTATTGCTACCTTTGACCAGTCCTGAAGACAGGTCTGCCCCAGACCAGACCTGTGGACAGGTCTGCTCCTGACCAGACCTGTGGACAGGTCTGCTACTGACCAGACCTGTGGACAGGTCTGCTTCTGACCAGACCTGTGGACAAGTCTGCTACTGACCAGACCTGATGACAGGTCTGCTTATGACAGATTATCGTGTTTAAGAGTTTTCATACCAGACTTGAACTTTAATGAAAATATGTAAACAACATTCGCATTGTCTTTCCCGGATAGCAAATTTCTTTACTCGCTAGACTATATAGCTACTAGATTATACATATCAACAAAATTCTTTTTGTTATTTGATATATTCTTATATACATAAAACAATGGCTATACAAACACATAGAGCTATCAAAAGGAAATGAAAGGTTTTTTTATTAGAAGGCGGATAGAAAGGTTATCCAACGCATCGGAACGATATTCTTATATCATGGGATATCAACAACATTGTCGACGTTGCTTCGTTCCCCGTTTTTACCCGTCTCTTCCTAAATTTTACTTTAGGAATGCATTTATACATGCATGGATATTTCATTGTTATTCAACTTATCTGCATTGGATTTACTATTCTATTTTCCGCAGAATATTCTAAGGAAAATTGTACAGTGTCCGGATACGTACGGTGTGGTAAAAACTATCAACAATCTCGTCAAATTCGTCAGATTTGTCGAGAGATTTGTCTTTGCCGATTAATTGATATATATGGGACGTCCCAAAATTATACTCAATGTGCACTTGAATGAAATAGTTGCCACTTGACGTTTAACTACAAACAAAATCAATCATCCGACATAATAGATTAACAGTATACTATTCCCAGAAGAGAACTTCGTATACTTTTTTTTTTAAAAGTACAAATAACTTCAGACATGTCAGTGTTGGTACTTGGATGATGCGACCTAATAGTTTTGTTTTACACACCATCCTGAACTACTATCTCTAGTGACTGTTCAATATTATGAATACAGAGATGAAATGCTGACACTTTCAATTTATGAGGAAATTTTTTTTTCATTAATGTTTTCCAATATTATTGCTTACATTTGCGGTCCTACTAAAATGTGCACAGGAGCGCCAGGAGAAGACATAAAGGCGCCAGGTACAATCCATGACAACATTTAAAACAACTTATTTATAATGCAGCCTTATAGATTTACAAATTAAAGTGCACATATGGTCAGTTTTGGTTGAAGCGGTCAAATAATTTTGTTGTACAAGTCAGCATGAGGTATCAAAACTACTGAAATTTTGTTACGTATCAATATTTTGAATAAAAGGAGGACATGCTGGCACCCTAAATTTATGCGAACAAAAATTTGTTGTTATTGTATTGCAATATTGCTGTCCATTGTATTATACATTGAATCCTGACATAAAAAATATGGCTGATAAACTATGCAGGTATATAGATTTACAAATTAAAGCATCATATGGTCAGTTTTGGTCGATGCGGTCAAATAATTTTGTTGTACAAGTCAGCATGAGGTATCAAAACTACTCATGCTACTGAAATATTGTTACGTATCAATATTTTGAATAAAAGGAGGACATTCTGGCACCCTAAATTTATGCGAACAAAGTTTGTTGCTATTGTATAGCAATATTGCTGTCATTTGTATTATACATTTAATCCTGACATAAAAAATATGGCTGATTTACTATGCAGGTATATAGATTTACAAATTAAAGTGCACATATGGTCAGTTTTGGTTGAAGCGGTCAAATAATTTTGTTGTACAAATCAGCATAAGGTATCAAAACTACTGAAATTTTGTTACATATCAATATTTTGGATAAAAGGAGAACATGCTGACACCCAATATTTATGCGAACAAAAATTTGTTGTTATTGTATTGCAATATTGCTGTCCATTGTATTATACATTGAATCCTGACATAAAAATATGGCTGATTTACTTTATGGGTATACATGGTATATAGATTTACAAATTAAAGTGCACATATGGTCAGTTTTTGTCGATGCGGTCAAACAATTTTGTTGTACAAGTCAGCATGAGGTATCAAAACTACTGAAATTTTGTTACCTATCAATATTTTGAATAAAAGGAGGAAATGCTGGCACCCTAAATTTATTCGAACAAAAATGTGTTGTTATTGTATTGCAATATTGCTGTCATTTGTATTATACATTTAATCCTGACATAAAAAATATGGCTGATTTACTATGCGGGTATATAGATTTACAAATTAAAGTGCACATATGGTCAGTTTTGGTTGATGCGGTCAAATAATTTTGTTGTACAAGTCAGCATGAGGTATCAAAACTACTCATGCTACTGAAATTTTGTTACATATCAATATTTTGGATAAAAGGAGAACATGCTGACACCCAATATTTATGCGAACAAAAATTTGTTGTTATTGTATTGCAATATTGCTGTCCATTGTATTATACATTGAATCCTGACATAAAAAATCTAGCTGATTTACTTTGCGGGTATACATGGTATATAGATTTACAAATTAAAGTGCACATATGGTCAGTTTTTGTCGATGCGATCAAATAATTTTGTTGTACAAGTCAGCATGAGGTATCAAAACTACTGAAATTTTGTTACGTATCAATATTTTGAATAAAAGGAGGACATGCTGGCACCCTAAATTTATTCGAACAAAAATGTGTTGTTATTGTATTGCAATATTGCTGTCATTTGTATTATACATTTAATCCTGACATAAAAATATGGCTGATTTACTATGCGGGTATATAGATTTACAAATTAAAGTGCACATACAGTACGCACAGAGAGTTTGTAATCGCGAACTCTAATCACCGATTTCGGAATGTAGCGGTGTGACACCGCGAATCACGGATTATACTCCCAATTTCCTCCAAAGATTCTCTCCCAACACCGCGTGGCTGTTAATTGGTTTATTGCCCATCGGATGTACTGAAGATTAATGACGCGTGACAACATAATCGGATTAGCCAGATTTATTACCTATGTACATTTAATCAATCTTGATTGCACCTGTGCTTTAAAACACGGTATTAAAATGTCCTTTCTTTGACAGATAAAATGTGACATTATCATTCAAAATAAGATAATTATTCTTGTATGTTTTGTCCCATGTCATTGTCATTTGAAATAAAACGTACCAACGAATAAAAATATGAATAAAACACTTATTTTGTATTTTTATTATAGTCCGGTCAGGTCATAATTTGTGTTTTTTCAACAAAGACGATTTTACCACAATTAGTATCTTTTATGACCTACTCAGTGAGCAATATCCGGTTCATTAATTGTTCAATATATAAAAATCAACTGGCTTAAAACAAAATGTTGTTTTAACGGTAATTTGTCCAATCTTAACCCAAGAGTTAATTTATCGGATCAACAAGTGAACTCTGTTACTTTCAATTTATTTTGCAATGTAAAATATTGTTTCACTACCTCCGGTACATTACCGACTTGAATTATTTGAATTCAGAAAAGAAACTGTAAAGTGACAACTCTGTTGAACGAAGGGAAAACGTTTTGTATGCAATGTGCTCTATATTCATAAAAACACAACACTAAGAGACATTCCCCGCGCAGACACAACACAATAATCACAACCTAATTAATTATATGAAGAAGAAAAAATCATGTGTTGTTTATCTCTGTTATGATCTGTTATTGATCCTTTATTATTTAAAATAAAATTGGATGTTAAAAGTCCTTGTCGAAATAAAAAAAAGAAGTATTTCAACAATTACTATAGAATATTAAAATGAAACTATATTGTGAAAGAAATACGTGAAAAACAAATGTGGATCAGATTTTAACGATCTGCACATTTTCACAGAGGATCTCTACCAACGCCCAACAGGAACTGAACGACATGCATCGTGTTTTCATCTACCATTAATGTATATTGTTGACCATGGACGTATAAATAATGTCCAGGTTTACGTTTTGTGCTGACTGAGAAACGTAAAAATAAAAGGCTGGTGTTCGTTTATTCAGAAAAGGATTATATTTTAGATTCCGGTTAATGAATTGTAAAACGACCTTCTAGAGCCTCAATCTTAACGAACACAAATGTCAATCATTACAAAGCAAATTTAAACCATGAATGAATTTTCCACGGTCATCCAGAAAGGTCACCTGAGTTTACTGTTACGTGATAATATTTCCCGCCAAATAATCTCGTGGACAAAATTGATGTCACTATTTTTAGCATTCAATATTGTGAGCGAAGTCAAGTTCAAAGTTCAACCACGCACTGTTGATCACTGAGATGTGTATCGTCTTCCACGGCAATTAATTCCTTTAAAAATATTTAAAGATCACTGTCCTAAATACAACACAAAGTTTACATTCATTGTGCGTAAATGAATATTATGCAACGACGAGTTGATGCAGCTATAGAAGTATTCCTGTTGTAGCCGAAATGTATTATTTATCCTACAGTAATGCTAACAAATCGTAAAGAGAAAATGCCGTAGACTTATTAAGCATAACGAATGGTGAATAGTATTTTCTTTTTTACTTGCATATACAAGTTTTGAGACACGTAATTTTCTTTAAACTGCTCACATTTTATATTCAGCGTTAGTTTCCGTTTATTTTTACGCAAGTATGTCTCTTTTCGTAAGTAATATAATTTACCGATAAAAAAAAAACGAGGTCAAAATCAGGTATAGTTTTATTTTATAAAACTTTAATGCAATTGAAAGAATTAACAAGAACATTTTGCTTTTAAATCTTTTATTTTTTTCAAGCAATTATGTAATCGTAAAATGAAAATGGCGTAGACTTATTAGCATAACGAATAGGAATAATATTTTCTTTTTACTTGTATACAAAACTTTGAGACGTGTAATTTTCTTCAAACTGCCCACATTTATTCAGCGTTAGTCTCCGTTTATTTTACACAATTATATCTCTTTGTAAATTAAACATTTATATACTGACAAAAAACCGAGGTCAAAATCAAATATAGTTGTTTTTAATAAAACTAATTTTAAATGTACAGTGTAATTGAAAGAATTAACAATAACGTTTTGCTTTTTAATCTTTTATTTGTTTCAAGCAATCAGATATATAACCTGATTATCAATAGACAGGAAATACAACTGTTTAATTACATTAGAAATCTCACATACCTTGACTGTCGTGTGCCGGCATAGATCAGAAGGATTAGGGCAATTAATTACCTGGTGTGACACCGCGTCACACCGGAAAGGGAGAGATGTCGCTAATACAATAAACAAAAGGTAGCGAATTTACGCGGAAGTCGGAGGGAATACTCCCAAATTTCTCCGAGAATTTAGGGAGGGATGTCGGAGTTTCCTGGTGTCACACCAGGAATAATTGCGGTGTATGGAGTTTGGGATTACAAACTCTCTGTGTGTACTGTATGGTCAGTTTTGGTTGATGTGGTCAAATAATTTTGTTGTACAAGTCAGCATGAGGTATCAAAACTACTCATGCTACTGAAATTTTGTTACATATCAATATTTTGGATAAAGGAGAACATGCTGACACCCAATATTTATGCGAACAAAATTTGTTGTTATTGTATTGCAATATTGCTGTCCATTGTATTATACATTGAATCCTGACATAAAAATCTGGCTGATTTACTTTGCGGGATACATGGTATATAGATTTACAAATTAAAGTGCACATATGGTCAGTTTTTGTCAATGCGGTCAAATAATTTTGTTGTACAAGTCAGCATGAGGTATCAAAACTACTGAAATTTTGTTACGTATCAATATTTTGGATAAAAGGAGGACATGCTGACACCCAATATTTATGTGAACAAAAATTTGTTGTTATTGTATTGCAATATTGCTGTCTATTGTATTATACATTGAATCCTGACATAAAAAATATGGCTGATTTACTATGCGGGTATACATGGTATATAGATTTACAAATTAAAGTGCACATATGGCCAGTTTTTGTCGATGCGGTCAAATAATTTTGTTGTACAAGTCAGCATGAGGTATCAAAACTACTGAAATTTTGTTACGTATCAATATTTTGAATAAAAGGAGGAAATGCTGGCACCCTAAATTTATTCGAACAAAAATGTGTTGTTATAGTATTGCAATATTGCTGTCATTTGTATTATACATTTAATCCTGACATAAAAAATATGGCTGATTTACTATGCGGGTATATAGATTTAGAAACTAAAGTGCACATATGGTCAGTTTTGGTTGAAGCGGTCAAATAATTTTGTTGTACAAGTCAACATGAGGTATCAAAACTACTGAAATTTTGTTAGGTATCAATATTATGAATAAAGGAGGACATTCTGGCACCTAAATTTTGCGAACAAAATTTGTTGTTATTGTATTGCAATATTGCTGTCCATTTTATTATACACTGAATCCTGACATAAAAATGTGGCTGATTTACTATGCGGTATATAGATTTACAAATTAAAGTGCACATATGGTCAGTTTTGGTCGATGCGGTCAAATAATTTTGTTGTACAAGTCAGCATGAGGTATCAAAACTACTGAAATTTTGTTACGTATCAATATTTTGAATAAAAGGAGGACATGCTGGCATCCTAAATTTATCCGAACAAAAATTTGTTGTTATTGTATTGCAATGTTGCTGTCATTTGTATTATACATTGAATCCTGACATAAAAAATGTGGCTGATTTCCTATGCGGTTATATAGATTTACAAATTAAAGTGCACATATGGTCAGTTTTGGTTGAAGCGGTCAAATAATTTTGTTGTACAAGTCAGCATGAGGTATCAAAACTACTGAAATTTTGTTAGGTATCAATATTTTGAATAAAGGGAGGACATTCTGGCACCCTAAATTTTGCAAACAAAAATTTGTTGTTATTGTATTGCAATATTATTGTCCATTTATTATACATTGAATCCTGACATAAAAATGTGGCTGATTTACTATGCGGTATATAGATTTACAAATTAAAGTGCACATATGGTCAGTTTTGGTCGATGCGGTCAAATAATTTTGTTGTACAAGTCAGCATGAGGTATCAAAACTACTGAAATTTTGTTACGTATCAATATTTTGAATAAAGGAGGACATGCTGGCATCCTAAATTTATCGAACAAAATTTGTTGTTATTGTATTGCAATATTGCTGTCATTTGTATTATACATTGAATCCTGACATAAAAATGTGGCTGATTTACTACAGATGGGTGCAGTCCTAACCTGTACAGCAAGTTAACTTGATAACCAGTCATTTGGACTGGTCAAAGTTAACCTGTGACCGGATTTAGGACTGCTCTGACCAGTCCTAGGACCAAAATCTAGTTAACTTGAAAAGCGGACTTGGTCCTAGGACTGTTTTATGTCTGCCAAAAAGTTAACTTGGAAACAGGTCCGCTATTGATATAAGTTAACTTCGAACCAGTCCTGTCATAAGTGAACAGAAGTTAACTTCGAAACCAGTCCTGCCCAAAAGTTAACATAAGTTAACTTCGAAACCAGTCCTGCCACAAAGTTAACATAAGTTAACTTTTGCTTTGACAAATCCGATCGAAACCAGACCTGTTCCCAAGTTAACTTTTGACTGGTCTGCTCAACACTAAGTTAACTTGTAACCAGGACCGCTCTACATCGATTTTTAAAAATATTTTTTAATATCTTTGTTTCGTAGTATAAACATCGAAAATAAAGTAAAATTAATACTTCCGTTATATAAACAGGATTAAATACAAATATTTGAAAATAAAGTACGCATAAAACGTTGCTTGTTACACAAATTTAGCTGTGATCTGCCAATCTATAAATTAAAAAACGATCTTGGTTACAATGATAACGGGCACTGAATATATATTCCAATACCTATCATATTCAACCATTATATTTGCAATTTATTATGTATATCTATGAAAGGACGTATATTAGATGTCAGTTATACGTCCTTGTTAGTTATACGTCTTTGATCTATGTAGCCACAATCAGCAATATTTTAATTTCAGGATAGAATTTATTATACAAAATGAAAGCATCATTAAAACACTAAAAAAATTTGCCTCCACAAATTAGGAGTCCCAGCATGTCCTCCTTTTATTCAAAATATTGATACGTAACAAAATTTCAGTAGTTTTGATACCTCATGCTGACTTGTACAACAAAATTATTTGACCGCTAATTCAACCAAAACTGACCATATGTGCACTTTAATTTGTAAATCTATATACCCGCATAGTAAATCAGCCACATTTTTTATGTCAGGATTCAATGTATAATACAAATGACAGCAATATTGCAATACAGTAACAACAAATTTTTGTTCGGATAAATTTAGGATGCCAGCATGTCCTCCTTTTATTCAAAATATTGATACGTAACAAAATTTCAGTAGTTTTGATACCTCATGCTGACTTGTACAACAAAATTATTTAACCGCATCGACCAAAACTGACCATATGTGCACTTTAATTTGTAAATCTATATACCCGCATAGTAAATCAGCCACATTTTTATGTCAGGATTCAATGTATAATAAAATGGACAGCAATATTGCAATACAATAACAACAAATTTTGTTCATAAAATTTAGGGTGCCAGAATGTCCTCCTTTTATTCAAAATATTTATACCGAACAAAATTTCAGTAGTTTTGATACCTCATGTTGACTTGTACAACAAAATTATTTGACAGCTTCAACCAAAACTGACCATATGTGCACTTTAATTTGTAAATCTATATACCCACATAGTAAATCAGCCATATTTTTATGTCAGGATTAAATGTATAATACAAATGACAGCAATATTGCAATACTATAACAATATATTTTTGTTCGAATAAATTTAGGGTGCCAGCATTTCCTCCTTTTATTCAAAATATTGATACATAACAAAATTTCAGTAGTTTTGATACCTCATGCTGACTTGTACAACAAAATTATTTGACAGCATCGACAAAACTGACCATATGTGCACTTTAATTTGTAAATCTATATACCATGTATACCGCATAGTAAATCAGCCATATTTTTATGTCAGGATTCAATGTATAATACAATGGGCAGCAATATTGCAATACAATAACAACAAATTTTGTTCGCATAAATATTGGGTGCCAGCATGTCCTCCTTTTATCCAAAATATTGATACGTAACAAAATTTCAGTAGTTTTGATACCTCATGTTGACTTGTACAACAAAATTATTTGACTGCTTCAACCAAAACTGACCATATGTGCACTTTAATTTGTAAATCTATATACCCACATAGTAAATCAGCCATATTTTTTATGTCAGGATTCAATGTATAATACAAATGACAGCAATATTGCTATACAATAGCAACAAACTTTGTTCGCATAAATTTAGGGTGCCAGAATGTCCTCCTTTTATTCAAAATATTGATACGTAACAAAATTTCAGGAGCATGAGTAGTTTTGATACCTCATGCTGACTTGTAGAACAAAATTATTTGACTGCATCAACCAAAACTGATCATATGTGCACTTTAATTTGTAAATCAGCCATATTTTTTATGTCAGGATTAAATGTATAATACAAATGACAGCAATATTGCTATACAATAGCAACAAACTTTGTTCGCATAAATTTAGGGTGCCAGAATGTCCTCCTTTTATTCAAAATATTGATACATAACAAAATTTCAGTAGTTTTGATACCTCATGCTGACTTGTACAACAAAATTATTTGACCGCATCGACAAAAACTGACCATATGTGCACTTTAATTTGTAAATCAAAATACCATGTATACCATAAAGTAAATCAGCCATATTTTTATGTCAGGATTCAATGTATAATACAATGGGCAGCAATATTGCAATACAATAACAACAAATTTTGTTCGCATAAATATTGGGTGTCAGCATGTCCTCCTTTTATCCAAAATATTGATACGTAACAAAATTTCAGTAGTTTTGATACCTCATGTTGACTTGTACAACAAAATTATTTGACTGCTTCAACCAAAACTGACCATATGTGCACTTTAATTTGTAAATCTATATACCCGCATAGTAAATCAGCCATATTTTTTATGTCAGGATTCAATGTATAATACAAATGACAGCAATATTGCTATACAATAGCAACAAACTTTTCTTCGCATAGATTTAAGGTGCCAGAATGTCCTCCTTTTATTCAAAATATTGATACCTAACAAAATTTCAGTAGTTTTGATACCTCATGTTGACTTGTACAACAAAATTATTTGACCGCTTCAACCAAAACTGACCATATGTGCACTTTAATTTGTAAATCTATATACCCCATAGTAAATGAGCCATATTTTTTATGTCAGGATTAAATGTATAATACAAATGACAGCAATATTGCAATACTATAACAACACATTTTGTTCGAATAAATTTAGGGTGCCAGCATTTCCTCCTTTTATTCAAAATATTGATACGTAACAAAATTTCAGTAGTTTTGATACCTCATGCTGACTTGTACAACAAAATTATTTAACCGCATCGACCAAAACTGACCATATGTGCACTTTAATTTGTAAATCTATATACCCGCATAGTAAATCAGCCATATTTTTTATGTCAGGATTCAATGTATAATACAAATGACAGCAATATTGCTATACAATAGCAACAAACCTTGTTCGCATAAATTTAGGGTGCCAGAATGTCCTCCTTTTATTCAAAATATTGATACGTAACAAAATTTCAGTAGTTTTGATACCTCATGCTGACTTGTACAACAAAATTATTTGACCGCATCGACAAAAACTGACCATATGTGCACTTTAATTTGTAAATCTATATACCATGTATACCCGCAAAGTAAATCAGCCATATTTTTTATGTCAGGATTAAATGTATAATACAATGGACAGCAATATTGCAATAATATAACAACACATTTTGTTCGAATAAATTTAGGGTGCCAGCATGTCCTCCTTTTATTCAAAATATTGATATGTAACAAAATTTCAGTAGTTTTGATACCTCATGCTGACTTGTACAACAAAATTATTTGACCGCATCGACAAAAACTGACCATATGTGCACTTTAATTTGTAAATCTATATACCATGTATACCATAAAGTAATTCAGCCATATTTTTTATGTCAGGATTCAATGTATAATACAATGGACAGCAATATTGGAATACAATAACAACAAATTTTTGTTTGCATAAATATTGGGTGTCAGCATGTTCTCCTTTATCCAAAATATTGATACGTAACAAAATTTCAGTAGTTTTGATACCTCATGCTGACTTGTACAACAAAATAATTTGATCGCTTCAAACAAAACTGACCATATGTGCACTTTAATTTGTAAATCTATATACCCGCATGGTAAATCAGCCACATTTTTATGTCAGGATTCAATGTATAATACAATGGACAGCAATATTGGAATACAATAACAACAAATTTTGTTTGCATAAATATTGGGTGTCAGCATGTTCTCCTTTATCCAAAATATTGATACGTAACAAAATTTCAGTAGTTTTGATACCTCATGCTGACTTGTACAACAAAATAATTTGATCGCTTCAAACAAAACTGACCATATGTGCACTTTAATTTGTAAATCTATATACCCGCATGGTAAATCAGCCACATTTTTATGTCAGGATTCAATGTATAATAAAATGGACAGCAATATTGCAATACAATAACAACAAATTTTTGTTCATAAAAATTTAGGGTGCCAGAATGTCCTCCTTTTATTCAAAATATTGATACCTAACAAAATTTTAGTAGTTTTGATACCTCATGCTGACTTGTACAACAAAATTATTTGACCGCATTGACCAAAACTGACCATATGTGCACTTTAATTTGTAAAATTATATACCGCATAGTAAATCAGCCATATTTTTATGTCAGGATTAAATGTATCATACAAATGACAGCAATATTGCAATACAATAACAACACATTTTGTTAGCATAAATTAAGGGTGCCAGCATTTCCTCCTTTTATTCAAAATATTGATACGTAACAAAATTTCAGTAGTTTTGATACCTCATGCTGACTTGTACAACAAAATTATTTGACCGCTTCAACCAAAACTGACCATATGTGCACTTTAATTTGTAAATCTATATACCCACATGGTAAATCAACCATATTTTTTATGTCAGGATTCAATGTATAATACAAATGACAGCAATATTGCAATACAATAGCAACAAACCTTGTTCGCATAAATTTTGGGTGCCAGAATGTCCTCCTTTTATTCAAAATATTGATACGTAACAAAATTTCAGTAGCATGAGTAGTTTGATACCTCATGCTGACTTGTACAACAAAATTATTTGACTGCATCAACCAAAACTGACCATATGTGCACTTTAATTTGTAAATCAGCCATATTTTTTATGTCAGGATTAAATATATAATACAAATGACAGCAATATTGCTATGCAATAGCAACAAACTTTGTTCGCATAAATTTAGGGTGCCAGAATGTCCTCCTTTTATTCAAAATATTGATACGTAACAAAATTTCAGTAGTTTTGATACCTCATGCTGACTTGTACAACAAAATTATTTGACCGCATCGACAAAAACTGACCATATGTGCACTTTAATTTGTAAATCTATATACCATGTATACCATAAAGTAAATCAGCCATATTTTTTATGTCAGGATTCAATGTATAATACAATGGACAGCAATATTGCAATACAATAACAACAAATTTTTGTTCGAATAAATTTAGGGTGCCAGCATGTCCTCCTTTTATTCAAAATATTGATACGTAACAAAATTTCAGTAGTTTTGATACCTCATGCTGACTTGTACAACAAAATTATTTGACCGCATCGACAAAAACTGACCATATGTGCACTTTAATTTGTAAATCTATATACCATGTATACCCGCAAAGTAAATCAGCCATATTTTTTATGTCAGGATTCAATGTATAATACAATGGACAGCAATATTGGAATACAATAACAACAAATTTTTGTTTGCATAAATATTGGGTGTCAGCATGTTCTCCTTTTATCCAAAATATTGATATGTAACAAAATTTCAGTAGTTTTGATACCTCATGCTGACTTGTACAACAAAATAATTTGACCGCTTCAACCAAAACTGACCATATGTGCACTTTAATTTGTAAATCTATATACCCACATAGTAAATCAGCCATATTTTTATGTCAGGATTAAATGTATAATACAAATGACAGCAATATTGCAATACTATAACAACACATTTTTGTTCGAATAAATTAAGGGTGCCAGCATTTCCTCCTTTTATTCAAAATATTGATACGTAACAAAATTTCAGTAGTTTTGATACCTCATGCTGACTTGTACAACAAAATTATTTAACCGCATCGACCAAAACTGACCATATGTGCACTTTAATTTGTAAATCTATATACCCGCATAGTAAATCAGCCACATTTTTTATGTCAGGATTCAATGTATAATAAAATGGACAGCAATATTGCAATACAATAACAACAAATTTTTGTTCGCAAAAATTTAGGGTGCCAGAATGTCCTCCTTTTATTCAAAATATTTATACCTAACAAAATTTCAGTAGTTTTGATACCTCATGTTGACTTGTACAACAAAATTATTTGACAGCTTCAACCAAAACTGACCATATGTGCACTTTAATTTGTAAATCTATATACCCACATAGTAAATCAGCCATATTTTTTATGTCAGGATTCAATGTATAATACAAATGACAGCAATATTGCTATACAATAGCAACAAACTTTTCTTCGCATAGATTTAAGGTGCCAGAATGTCCTCCTTTTATTCAAAATATTGATACCTAACAAAATTTCAGTAGTTTTGATACCTCATGTTGACTTGTACAACAAAATTATTTGACCGCTTCAACCAAAACTGACCATATGTGCACTTTAATTTGTAAATCTATATACCCACATAGTAAATCAGCCATATTTTTTATGTCAGGATTAAATGTATAATACAAATGACAGCAATATTGCAATACTATAACAACACATTTTTGTTCGAATAAATTTAGGGTGCCAGCATTTCCTCCTTTTATTCAAAATATTGATACGTAACAAAATTTCAGTAGTTTTGATACCTCATGCTGACTTGTACAACAAAATTATTTGACCGCTTCAACCAAAACTGACCATATGTGCACTTTAATTTGTAAATCTATTTACCCACATAGTAAATCAGCCATATTTTTATGTCAGGATTCAATGTATAATACAAATGACAGCAATATTGCTATACAATAGCAACAAACCTTGTTCGCATAAATTTAGGGTGCCAGAATGTCCTCCTTTTATTCAAAATATTGATACGTAACAAAATTTCAGTAGTTTTGATACCTCATGCTGACTTGTACAACAAAATTATTTGACCGCATCGACAAAAACTGACCATATGTGCACTTTAATTTGTAAATCTATATACCATGTATACCCATAAAGTAAATCAGCCATATTTTTATGTCAGGATTAAATGTATAATACAATGGACAGCAATATTGCAATAATATAACAACACATTTTGTTCGAATAAATTTAGGGTGCCAGCATTTCCTCCTTTTATTCAAAATATTGATACGTAACAAAATTTCAGCAGTTTTGATACCTCATGTTGACTTGTACAACAAAATTATTTGACCGCTTCAACCAAAACTGACCATATGTGCACTTTAATTTGTAAATCTATTTACCCACATAGTAAATCAGCCATATTTTTTATGTCAGGATTCAATGTATAATACAAATGACAGCAATATTGCTATACAATAGCAACAAACCTTGTTCGCATAAATTTAGGGTGCCAGAATGTCCTCTTTTATTCAAAATATTGATACGTAACAAAATTTCAGTAGTTTTGATACCTCATGCTGACTTGTACAACAAAATTATTTGACCGCATCGACAAAAACTGACCATATGTGCACTTTAATTTGTAAATCTATATACCATGTATACCATAAAGTAAATCAGCCATATTTTTATGTCAGGATTCAATGTATAATACAATGGACAGCAATATTGCAATACAATAACAACAAATTTTTGTTCGAATAAATTTAGGGTGCCAGCATGTCCTCCTTTTATTCAAAATATTGATACGTAACAAAATTTCAGTAGTTTTGATACCTCATGCTGACTTGTACAACAAAATTATTTGACCGCATCGACAAAAACTGACCATATGTGCACTTTAATTTGTAAATCTATATACCATGTATACCCGCAAAGTAAATCAGCCATATTTTTTTATGTCAGGATTCAATGTATAATACAATGGACAGCAATATTGGAATACAATAACAACAAATTTTTGTTTGCATAAATATTGGGTGTCAGCATGTTCTCCTTTTATCCAAAATATTGATACGTAACAAAATTTCAGTAGTTTTGATACCTCATGCTGACTTGTACAACAAAATAATTTGATCGCTTCAACCAAAACTGACCATATGTGCACTTTAATTTGTAAATCTATATACCCCATGGTAAATCAGCCACATTTTTTATGTCAGGATTCAATGTATAATAAAATGGACAGCAATATTGCAATACAATAACAACAAATTTTTGTTCGCAAAAATTTAGGGTGCCAGAATGTCCTCCTTTTATTCAAAATATTGATACCTAACAAAATTTTAGTAGTTTTGATACCTCATGCTGACTTGTACAACAAAATTATTTGACCGCATTGACCAAAACTGACCATATGTGCACTTTAATTTGTATAATTATATACCCGCATAGTAAATCAGCCATATTTTTATGTCAGGATTAAATGTATCATACAAATGACAGCAATATTGCAATACAATAACAACACATTTTGTTAGCATAAATTAAGGGTGCCAGCATTTCCTCCTTTTATTCAAAATATTGATCGTAATAAAATTTCAGTAGTTTTGATACCTCATGCTGACTTGTACAACAAAATTATTTGACCGCTTCAACCAAAACTGACCATATGTGCACTTTAATTTGTAAATCTATATACCCACATGGTAAATCAACCATATTTTTTATGTCAGGATTCAATGTATAATACAAATGACAGCAATATTGCAATACAATAGCAACAAACCTTGTTCGCATAAATTTTGGGTGCCAGAATGTCCTCCTTTTATTCAAAATATTGATACGTAACAAAATTTCAGGAGCATGAGTAGTTTTGATACCTCATGCTGACTTGTACAACAAAATTATTTGACTGCATCAACCAAAACTGACCATATGTGCACTTTAATTTGTAAATCAGCCATATTTTTTATGTCAGGATTAAATATATAATACAAATGACAGCAATATTGCTATGCAATAGCAACAAACTTTGTTCGCATAAATTTAGGGTGCCAGAATGTCCTCCTTTTATTCAAAATATTGATACGTAACAAAATTTCAGTAGTTTTGATACCTCATGCTGACTTGTACAACAAAATTATTTGACCGCATCGACAAAAACTGACCATATGTGCACTTTAATTTGTAAATCTATATACCATGTATACCCATAAAGTAAATCAGCCATATTTTTATGTCAGGATTCAATGTATAATACAATGGACAGCAATATTGCAATACAATAACAACAAATTTTTGTTCGAATAAATTTAGGGTGCCAGCATGTCCTCCTTTTATTCAAAATATTGATACGTAACAAAATTTCAGTAGTTTTGATACCTCATGCTGACTTGTACAACAATTTTATTTGACCGCATCGACAAAAACTGACCATATGTGCACTTTAATTTGTAAATCTATATACCATGTATACCCATAAAGTAAATCAGCCATATTTTTATGTCAGGATTCAATGTATAATACAATGGACAGCAATATTGGAATACAATAACAACAAATTTTTGTTTGCATAAATATTGGGTGTCAGCATGTTCTCCTTTTATCCAAAATATTGATATGTAACAAAATTTCAGTAGTTTTGATACCTCATGCTGACTTGTACAACAAAATAATTTGACCGCTTCAACCAAAACTGACCATATGTGCACTTTAATTTGTAAATCTATATACCCGCATAGTAAATCAGCCATATTTTTTATGTCAGGATTAAATGTATAATACAAATGACAGTAATATTGCTATACAATAGCAACAAACTTTGTTCGCATAAATTTAGGGTGCCAGAATGTCCTCCTTTTATTCAAAATATTGATACGTAACAAAATTTCAGTAGTTTTGATACCTCATGCTGACTTGTATAACAAAATTATTTGACCGCATCAACCAAAACTGACCATATGTGCACTTTAATTTGTAAATCTATATACCCGCATAGTAAATCAGCCATATTTTTTATGTCAGGATTAAAATGTATAATACAAATGACAGCAATATTGCAATACAATAACAACACATTTTTGTTCGAATAAATTTAGGGTGTTAGCATGTTCTCCTTTTATCCAAAATATTGATACGTAACAAAATTTCAGTAGTTTTGATACCTTATGCTGATTTGTACAACAAAATTATTTGACCGCATCGACGAAAACTGACCATATGTGCACTTTAATTTGTAAATCTATATACCATGTATACCATAAAGTAAATCAGCCATATTTTTATGTCAGGATTCAATGTATAATACAATGGACAGCAATATTGCAATACAATGACAACAAATTTTTCTTCGCATAAATATTGGGTGTTAGCATGTTCTCCTTTTATCCAAAATATTGATACGTAACAAAATTTCAGTAGTTTTGATACCTTATGCTGATTTGTACAACAAAATTATTTGACCGCTTCAACCAAAACTGACCATATGTGCACTTTAATTTGTAAATCTATATACCTGCATAGTTTATCAGCCATATTTTTTATGTCAGGATTCAATGTATAATACATTGGACAGCAATATTGCAATACAATAACAACAAATTTTTGTTCGCATAAATTTAGGGTGCCAGCATGTCCTCCTTTTATTCAAAATATTGATACGTAACAAAATTTCAGTAGTTTTGATACCTCATGCTGACTTGTACAACAAAATTATTTGAACGCTTTAACCAAAACTGACCATATGTGCACTTTAATTTGTAAATCTATAAGGCTGCATTATAAATAAGTTGTTTTAAATGTTGTGATGGATTGTACCTGGCGCCTTTATGTCTTCTCCTGGCGCTCCTGTGCACATTTTAGTAGGACCGCAAATGTACGCAATAATATTGGAAAACATTAATGAAAAAATAAATTGAAAGTGTCAGCATTTCATCTCTGTATTCATAATATTGAACAGTCACTAGAGATAGTAGTTCAGGATGGTGTGTAAAAGAAAACTATTAGGTCGCATCATCCAAGTACCAACACTGACATGTCTGAAGTTATTTGTACTTTTTAATAAAAAAGTATACGAAGTTCTCTTCTAGGAATATTATACTGTTAATCTATTATGTCGGATGATTGATTTTGTTTGTAGTTAAACGTCAAGTGGCAACTATTTCATTCAAGTGCACATTGAGTATATCAATTAATCGGCAAAGACAAATCTCTTGACAAATCTGACGAATTTGACGAGATTGTTGATAGTTTTTACCACACCGTACGTATCCGGACACTGTACAATTTTCGTTAGAATATTTTGCGGGAAAATAGAATAGTAAATCCAATGCAAATAAGTTTAAAAACAATGAAATATCCATGCATGTATAAATGCATAAAGTAAAATTTATGAAGAGACAGGTAAAAAACGGGGAACGAAGCAACGTCGACAATGATGTTCATATCCCATGATATAAGAATATCGTTCCGATGCGTTGGATAACCTTTCTATCCGCCTTCTAATAAAAAAAAAAAACCTTTCATTTCCTTTTTGATAGCTCTATGTGTTTGTATAGCCATTGTTTTATGTATATAAGAATATATCAAATAACAAAAAAAGAATTTTGTTGATATGTATAATCTAGTAGCTATATAGTCTAGCGAGTAAAGAAATTTGCTATCCGGGGAAAGACAATGCGAATGTTGTTTACATATTTTAATTAAAGTTCAAGTCTGGTATGAAAACTCTTAGACACGATAATCTGTCATAAGCAGACCTGTCATCAGGTCTGGTCAGTAGAGACTTGTCCACAGGTCTGGTCAGAAGCAGACCTGTCCACAGGTCTGGTCAGTAGCAGACCTATCCACAGGTCTGGTCAGGAGCAGACCTGTCCACAGGTCTGGTCTGGGGCAGACCTGTCTTCAGGACTGGTCAAAAGCAGACTTGTCCACAGGTCTGGTCTGGAGCAGACCTGTCGATAGGTCTGCAGCAGTCCTAAAAAGCAGACCGTAGGTCTGGTCCACCAACGACGAAGTTAACTTGCTTGTCTGCTTAAAATTCTCAAGTTAACTTAGAAAGCAGTCAACAAGTCTGCTCCAAGTTAACTTTTGTCAAGGTTAGGACCGCACCCATCTGTGTATGCGGGTATATAGATTTACAAATTGAAGTGCACATGTGGTCAGTTTTGGTTGAAGCGGTCAAATAATTTTGTTGTACAAGTCAGCATAAGGTATCAAAACTATCGAAATTTTGTTACGTATCAATATTTTGAATAAAAGGAGGACATGCTGGGACTCCTAATTTGTGCAGGCAAAATGTTTTAGTGTTTTAATGATGCTTTCATTTTTTATAATAAATTCTATCCTGAAATTAAAATATTGCTGATTGTGGCTACATAGATCAAGGACGTATAACTGACATCTAATATACGTCCTTTCATAGATATACATAATAAATTGCAAATATAATGGTTGAATATGATAGGTATTGGAATATATATTCAGTGCCCGTTATCATTGTAACCAAGATCGTTTTTTAATTTATAGATTGGCAGATCACAGCTAAATTTGTGTAACAAGCAACGTTTTATGCGTACTTTATTTTCAAATATTTGTATTTAATCCTGTTTATATAACGGAAGTGTTAATTTTACTTTATTTTCGATGTTTATACTACGAAACAAAGATATTAAAAAATATTTTCAAAAAATCGATGTAGAGCGGTCCTGCATGGTTACAAGTTAACTTAGTGTTGAGCAGACCAGTCAAAAGTTAACTTGGGAACAGGTTTGGTTTCGATCGGATTTGTCAAAGCAAAAGTTAACTTATGTTAACTTTGTGGCAGGACTGGTTTCGAAGTTAACTTATGTTAACTTTTGGGCAGGACTGGTTTCGAAGTTAACTTCTGTTCACTTATGACAGGACTGGTTCGAAGTTAACTTATATCAATAGCGGACCTGTTTCCAAGTTAACTTTTTGGCAGACATAAAAACAGTCCTAGGACTAAGTCCGCTTTTCAAGTTAACTAGATTTTGGTCCTAGGACTGGTCAGAGCAGTCCTAAATCCGGTCACAGGTTAACTTTGACCAGTCCAAATGACTGGTTATCAAGTTAACTTGCTGTACAGGTTAGGACTGCACCCATCTGTAGTAATGAGTAGTATCATTCATCAAATTGCCTGTTTATGTCAGCTGGTAATGATTAGAATCATCCGTCATATTGCCTGTTTGTGTCAGCTGGTAGCGATTGGTATCACCCGTCAAATTGTCTGTTTATTGCAGATGATAATGATTGGTATCATCCATCATAATGTCTGTTTGAGGCAGCTAGTTATGATTGGTATCATCCTCCATAATGTCTTTTCGATCTGCTGGTAATGATTGCATGGTATCATCCATCATATTGCCTGTTTGTTGCAGCTGGTAATGATTGGTATCATCCATCATATTGCCTCTTTGTTGCAGCTGGTAATGATTGGTATCATCTTTCAAATTGTCTGTTTATTACATCTGGTAATGATTGGTATCATCCGTCATATTGTCTTTATGTCAGCTTGTAATGATTAGTAACATATGCCATATTACCTGTTTGTGGCAGATTGTAATGATTGGTAACATCCGTCAAATCTTCCTGTTGAAGGCAGCTGGTAATGATTTGTACCATCTATCATATTGCCTGTTTGTTGCAGATTGTAATGATTGGTATCGTCCATCAAATCTTCCTGTTGATGGCAGCTGGTAATGATTTGTACCATCTATCATATTGCCTGTTTGTTACAGCTGGTAGTGATTGGTAACATCCGTCATATTGCCAGTTTGTGGCAGCTGTTAGGGATTGGTATCACTCATCATATTGCTTGTTCATAGCAGCTGGTAACGATTGATGTTATCACCTGTCATATTGTATGATTGTGACAGTTGGCGATGATTGGTATCACCCGCCATATTGCTTGCTTGTTGCAGCTGCTGATAATATTATTTCTCATATTGCCTGCTATTTATTACATCTGGCAATGATTGGTTTCATTCGTCCTATTGTCTGTTTGTGGCAGCTGGTAATAATTGATATCACCCGCCATATTGTGTGTGTGTAACATCTGGTGATATTTGACTTCAACCTTCCATTTTACTGTGTGTGGCAATATTTGGTATTCATTTCGAGTCAGTCTGGCAAATTTCTTCTCCATTTTTAGTCACGCACTCTTTAGTTTATATGCCATTTTTCCGGGTTGCATATGTTCGATAAATACTTGAAGTTTAATAAACAGATAAGTACAAACAATTCAGAAAAAAAAATGTCATTGGAAAACGTATTTCATTTTATTCAATGGTACTATTAATATAATGCAGTTTAAATGCCATATTATTTCAATCCGCTATTGAACTGTAAAAGTCACGTTGCCAATCTTCAGTCTTGAGTGCATGAATGAAACAATGAATAATATTTGTTATTGCATAATCTTTACAACAAGTTGAAACCCTAACATGAGACAAAACCTGTTATGTAGTTTGTTCAATAGTATCAACAGGTGTGTTGACAACATAATGAGGTCGATAATTGAAGCAGGTCAGGCCACAAAAGGATACCTTGTGATTGAAGATTAAAGTATATGGCACAACACTCAACTAAGTTGATTTACCAGACGGGAGGTTGTTTATTTATTGAAATCATGTTGTTGCAGAATTTTTTTCATAGATGAATTTGATTATAGTTTGTTATATTATAATCGAGGGTCTGGATGGGCAATAATCGGCACAAAACTGCAGAATAAAGGGCAATACACAATAAAGATTAGAGAAAAATAAATAATAGAGAATAACGGGGTACTAAAATATAAGAAAAAAGGGTCAACATAAATAATAAAAAATGGAGAAGAACGGATTTTAAACTTTAAAGAAACAAAGCACCCCCTCCGCATATCCTGCCACTCATAACATGCATGAATCAATTTGCTACCTACAAAATTCTCGGCTAATATTTGGTTTGTAAAATATGCTAAAGTAAATAAATAAAATAAATCTCATAGCTCGGGTACGCTAAGCATAGTGATCGTTGACTGTTGACCCTTGATTCCTTTTTTTTTCATATGCCTGTCCCAGGTCAGAAACTTCGACTGCAGTTGTATTTGTATAATTCCGGACCATATGAGTATTTGGACCATACGCGTATGGTCATTACCATTTGCGTGTACTCATTTGGTCATGACCATACACGTATGGTCCAAATATTCATATGGTCCGGAACATATACACGGACCGATTCATAGCCTGACAGTATATTATAGACCTGTCTACTATTGACGACTGTTTGTTGTCTTCTATATATCTTATTAACATTAGAGAGTTGCCATCTCGTTGATATATACTCGATATTCTTTCATTTTATAGTTAATTGAATAAGGAGTTAACCTCGAAAGCACTGATATACCTTTATTAATTGTTTAAGAGATTTCTTCCACCATCGATACCCTTCTATGAAATACAAGCTTTAGAATATCATAACAAATAATACATATATATGAAGTTATTTGGTTATTTCAATTGAATAAACGTTCGTAATCCGGATTTGTTTTTCCCCAATCGATTTATATCTTTTGAACAGCGGTATACTACTGTTGCATTTATTAATAGTTTCCTAGTTTTAATAACATCTTATTAGTAGAGATTCTTGCTTTCAACACCGATTTAAATAACTAGTAAGACCATACTAAACATACAAACAGTGGTTAAACATAGGGAATGTTAAGACCTCATAATAGATAGAGCTTGATTAGTTGCTTCAATAAGGTGAGCGTCTTCTGACATGCAAGTCCAAGAAAAAAAAAGTAAATAAGACAAGTTATAATCCTGGGTTGAGTTACAAGCACAATTTGTGAACGACGACCATAAAACTTGTGTAGTGTTGATTTCAACCTTTCTTTATCATAATCCTGCTAGGACAGTATTTGCGTCTTGATCAATATCAATTGTTATAATTCGAAGGAAATAAAAGACTCTATATATTTGTTTCAAAAGGACCAGAAGGTGACAGCCACACATGGTCTAAACATCTTTGCTTGTTACATTTAAAGCCTTATCTTAGTACAATTAAAATATAATTCTGTAAACTAAAATAGATTCCTTGCCATCTACGCAATACTAAATCCCCATGGGGTGCAAAAGAGAGGCGGAATATACAAAAGAAATATTCAAACTCATATGTCAAAGTAAAACTGACATCGCCATGGCAAAAAGAGTAAAAACGACCAAAGGTCGAACAACAGTCTACAAAACAAAACATTACAAATGGTGCTATCACACAATCCGAAGTTCTATATATAGTTTGATATTTAAAACGTCTGATTCCTTTAGGTTTTTTTTTTATCTTGATTTGTATATTATAAATGGATGTGAAGATTTGAAAAACGGTAAAGTGCGGTCGATAGCACAGTATATTGAGATACTCATATTCAATGTATCAAAGAATGTGATCCTATGGTCGATAATGGGGTAGATGCAATATTTGTAAGATCTCAATATTCGTTTGTTTTTATAATGATTAATATTATAACAAGCGACTGTTAAACAAGTGAGAGGTATAGCTAGCTATAAAACCAGGTTTAATCCACCATTTTCTACATAAGGACATGCATGTTCCAAGTCAGGAATATGACAGTTGTTTTCCATTCGTTTGATGTGTTTGAGCTTTTGATTCTGCCATTTGATAAGGGACTTTCCTTTTTAAAGTTTCCTTGCAGTTCGGTATATTTGTTATTTCACTTTTTATCCATTATGATTTTCATCATATAAGACAAAACGCAAAAAAAAGTAAAAATCGTTATTAAAGGGCAATAACTCCAATAAGAAGTTATCGAACGATTTCTTCCATTATTGTCTTAATTGTAGATCTTGCTGATCATGTTTGCTGATTTAAGTTTCTATCCATCTATTATAATTTTTAAGATATAAGGCAAAAACGCAATAATTTGGTAAAAATCGTCATCATAGGCAATATATAAGTCTAAAAAGAAGTCGACCGAAGATTTCGACCACGAGACTTACTGGTAGAACTTGTCTTGCTGATCATGTTTGCAATTTAAAGTTTTTCTATATCTGTTATAGTTTTCGAAATAATAGGCAAAAATAAAATTTGTCAATTAGGGACAATAGCTCCTATAAGAAGTCATCTGACAGTTTTAACATATTTGGACAATTTAGACTTATACCTCAAATTTGATTTAAGCGGTCATCTCAGTACCAAAATCTATGACAAACGAGACGATTTTAATTTTGAAACTATCAATTTCCCCCACCTTAGTAGCAATATACCAACTTCACCTACATATGGGATATACATTTCACAACTCATAGGGTATTCAAGAGCTTGCAGCTGCTAATCAGACTTTGTAAAACGTCACAACTGTCTGAGCAGAAAGGTGATGAAGCAGGGGTATGTCAAAGAACGTCTCGTTCTTTTTCTAAAAAAGTTCATCGGAAGATACCAAGACCTTGTTGATAAATGTTCCGTATCAACTTTATAAATAATACACAATGGTCTTGAAGTATAGATTCTAGGTACTGACATTGTTAATCATCTTAATAACGTGTTAAAGTATTCTTTTATTTGTCTTTGTAAATTATTACTTTTACTGTTTAGTCTATTTTTGGTAATATCCATTTCACGTGGCTCGGTACTTGTACATCTCGTCACTGTGTTATTGTACTATGGTAATTTTTGCATTCTTGCCTTCGTTTTTCCTAATGTGCTTTGTCTATATGCCTTCTTGTTCTTTGTTGACATATTTGTTTCTTTTTATAGTGATTAAGATTATAACACAATGTTGACTGCTGTACCGCTATTTTTGACATTTTTACCTATTATGTCTGTTTGTTGTTGTCAATATATTGGAATTGTATGCGACTGTCATACAAGTGAGAAGTTAAGCTAGCTTCAAAACCAGGTTTAATCCACCATTTTCAACATAAGAAAATGCCTGTACCAAGTCAGGAATATGACAGTTGTTATTCATTCGTTTGATGTGTTTGAGCTTTTGATTTTGCCATTTGCTTAGGGACTTTCTGTGTAAAATTTTCCTTGGAGTTCGGTATTTTTATTTTTTTACTTTTTGGTAGAGCTCAACATTCTGAACATTTCTGCTCCTGTCAGATTTTTCTATTTATAACGGTTTTCAAAATAATAGACAAAACTTGCACTTTACCCGTATGTTCCACTTTTAGTTATGTCGGCCATCTTTGTTGGCAGCCAGGGTAATCGGACACATATGTTAAACTAGATACCCCAATGATGATTGTGTCCATGTTTGGTTAAATTTGCCCCTGTAGTTTCAGAGGAGAATATTTTTGTAAAAGTTAACAGACGACGACGGGCAACGATGGACGACGGACGCCAAATGATAGGAAAACTCATCTGGCCCTATGGGCCAGGTGAGCTAAAAAATATTATATAATTTTCAATCTATTAAGTATATAATCAATTACTTTGGACAATGACATATTCTAACTATTATCACAATCTACCCAAGCGATTATAACCATTAAACAATGCTATCGATATTTGCATTTATTCATATTAAAACTGCACATTATTTAAAACATTTAAACGATTTTATGATTATATCAGGTCCATTATTTAAATGCAACGAGGCAATATCTATTTTCAGTTTTTAAAACATTACTTTCTACAGCTAGGCAATATTCTCGGAATTTAAAAGTTAGTTCGATTTTTCAAAAGTATAACAGTACAGAATTTGCTGACGGAAGGACAATCAATATTTTAGATCGAATATAAGATATATTGAGGTGATATTACCTGTACGATAGGTATCTGCAATATAAAAATTCTGGTCGAATATCAATCTGAATATTCAGTCGGAACATGTATGACCTAACTTTTTATATTTTATACAATTGGTATTACTGCTGTGATAAATGTTGTAGTTCTTGTTGTGATGACAGAAGAAACGAAGGAGGAAATGAAAATGAAAACGAATATAAAAATGCAAATTTGAATGAAATTTCAAAGAAAATTGGAAAGAAATATACTAAAATAGGCACTGTTGTAATTTCTCCGCGTTGGTGCTGTGCAAACGATAATACAAAAAAGATATTATTAAAGGAAAACTTTTAATTGTTCGTCTTTTTATTCATTTAGTGTTGAAAGTTGTTGCAAATATTATCCAAATAACTGTGTTTGGTGCATTTGAAAATATAAACATTCCAGGAGCTTATGAAAAGGGAATTGTTTCCCTTGAAGCGTATATTTCTTGGATAAGCGAGATTTTTGCGTTACTGCTTATGTTTTTTATTTTGGTATTATGTGCATGTTGGTTGGATGGAACTAAAACAGAAGTTGACTTTGAAATTCGATGTGCAGGTTTTAAATTTCTCGAGCTATTGTTGGATGTATGTGCATTTTTATTTACATTTTTCATGGGTATTGATCTAGGAGGTATTCTGGATATTTCGTCTGGGCTAACAATAGTTTTCAGTTTATTTTTTATTTTTGAGCTTGTTGACTTATTAATGGATTTAAGAGCCAGTCTGCCATAAAACCATGCAAAATCCCAAATTTCGTCCAAATTGGTAGTTACAACTTGCCAAAATTATATATATTTCTAAAATCTTTGGGTATTCAGGAATTAAGATAAAAAAATTTTTTTTTGTTAGTTTGCGCTATTTTCCATTAAACAGCCTAATTTGCATATTAGTGAATTATTTAAAAATGGCTAAAAATACACCTTATTTAGGCACTTTTAATGGTCTGAATAATTGATTTAGCTCTTAAATGAAATATAATTTTTATCATAATTTGCAAAGAACATTTGTTAATAACCAAAAAAATAGCTTTTTGAGAATTTTGGACCTTTTGGCAGGTTGCCAGAAAGTTCGCGCAACAGATGTAATAAACAACTTGTATATACTACATGTACTCAATAGCAGTTTTCTCTCAAGATCATACTTTTTATTCTCAACTTTTATAATATTTTGAAAGGTGTATATCAGTTCTAAGACAGGTAAAAAATTTTAGCTTGGCAAATAATGGAAAGTTGATCAAAAATACTCCTAAAATAACCATGAAATGCAATAATTCTAATAGTTTTTGTGCCTTGTTATTTAACTAAAATTGCTTAAAGGAGGAGGTAACTGTGCTTAAATTGATTTATTTTATGTTGAAAAATATTTCTGGCTAATTATATGTTTTTTTTTCTTGTTAATTTGCAAAATTTAACATTAAGTTACCCAAAGGTAGCCTCAATGTTATTTTTGTGGTTGAATTGTCTCCCTTAATGGAAATCTTTCACTGGCAAATATGGCAGCTTCCAGTGTTGAAAAACAGACGTCTCTGTTCGGTCCGATTTTTCTAATCTTGGATGTTGTTGTGGACAATCAAAGCACTATACAACTCATCTGTTAGACAAGGTTTATCTTTGTACATAGGACACAACCACCACCTTAAATTTATCCACAGCACTGAGGGCAGTGAGGCCTGTTTATAAAACTTTCCACATGTTCCAGGAGGACATTTTTATACACAGTACATGAAATTGTTTTCTGTTGATCGTGCTGCTATAACATTGTCAATATGTCTATGCCGATGGCACAGAGACTTGTGATATATTGGCGGGACTATTCAACAAAGTGTAGATTCAAAGATCATCCTGCTGACATTAAGGCAAAACTCAAAAACTTGCAAAAGCGAAAAGCTGATAGTGATGGAGGAACCACACCAACCCTGTCATAGGAATACTGACTTTTGTAATGACAACTAATTCCAAAAGGGTCAGATAAACGACAAAAATAAATTAGTTAGTTATGACAGGGGTGGATCTACCCAGTTTTGAAGGGGAAAAGGGGGGGGGGAGGTTCTTAGCAGGATAAAATGGGAGGTCCATCCATATGTCCCTATTCAAAAGCATTAATCAGCAAAAAAGGGAAGGTTCTAACCGACTGGTCCCCTACTGGCCCTAGTTCAAATATATGTGACGTCTTGAAAGGATATTTTTTTAATTTTTTTTATTTAAAGCCTTACTGTGACGCAGGCGCCATAGCCAAAAAATAAAATGGCCTTTCAAGACGTCATAATTATTATGACCACCTGTCCCTCCCTGGATGGATCCACCTATGTATTATGAAAAGATTCATTTTTAAAACTGCCACATACATGTATGCATGACATACATGACAAAGTGGCGAGGTATTATGTGATACAATGAAGCTATATATACATTTACGCAATTTTGGGAGAGATTACTCCTAAATTCCTCCCAACATTTTGGGAGGAATATCGGAGTTTCTCGGAGTGACTCCGACATTTTCCTTGGTGTAGGGTGTGGGAGAGCTGGTATGTTTGAATGGTACTGTATCAGTGATTTTCCTAGTGCTTAGGGGAAGGGGCCCAGTGCCCATGCAATTGGGAATAAATGTTCGTGAAATGTTGGCTTTGGGGAAAATATATTAGTCCGTTTATACGGAGGGCACACGGCATCACCTGTGTGCAACTTGCTAGAGGCATTTTGGGACATGCCCCCCAAGAAAATTTTGAAAAATTAGGTACAAAATTCTGCATTCTGAGAAGGAATAACTGCATGAATTGCAAACAAGATTCAAGAGATTTGTAAACAAAAAACCACGATACAACATTGTACAACACCAACATAATCTTGCGACGTTGTCTATACATGCTATATACAATTGGGAATTTTAGAGCTGAAAATTGGGAAAAAAGAGCATATTTCTCTGTGTGATTAGGGCCAAAATTCGGACCAAAAATGAGGGTTGGAAAATCCCTGTATATATATAAATATATATGCAAAAAGGCATTTATTTCTAATACATGTAGATATGTGATATATACAACACGCACAACCACCATCTAATTGCGAGCTGTAAATTACCAGAAATGAGTCAACAAATATATAAAAAAAAACTGCACTACATGTATATATATATATGTCAAGATACAAAAAATTGTAAATTATAAATTTAAAATTTTTTTTTTTTCTATTGAAGCAAGCATGGCAAGGACATACCGGTACTACATGTAAAAACCAACCTACAATATATTTAACAATTCCTTAATTGGAAAGGGCACACATAAATGTAGTGAAGTTAAACTTGTTTTGTTTTGTCACTAAAATTTAAATTCCCTTTTATTTGTCTGAAATGAAAGCACAAAATGTAAGTTTTTATAGGGTGTGAGTTTCTCACTTGTACATGTTTGACGTTTTACATGTAGTCTTGATGTTCATTCTGCCTACTGACTTTAATAATGTCTCCATCAAGTCCATGTATTCGAATGAGGCATGCCTTTTTGTAAATAAATTAGTTTTAACCTTTAATTTGATAAAACAGATTTGTCTATTATAATTTATTCACTGGCATTATGCCTTACAACAACAGGTTTATAAATTGATTGATTGTTCACACCTGAAACATTGTTCATCTGGACATTGACATGATTGTGCTTTATTGATGTTTTTAGTGTGTATGGTACCATTGACTGCCTGCATTATTCCATTTTTTTTACAAAAGCATACATTGTAGGTCTCTGCAAGCAGTGTTTTACTAAGATTAGACAAACAGTAGCTGATGGAGGAATCAAAGCTGATACAAAAAAGATTATGGTAAGGAAACATACATATATGAGAATGTTATTGCATTTATAAAAAAAAAGAAGTTATTTGAATTGATTGCAAATGTGACAATGCTCCACTAGAGACTAGATGACATAGAAATTAACAACTATAGGTCACTGTATGGCCTTCAACAATGAACAAAGCCCATACAGCATAGTCAGCTATCAAAGGCCCAGAAATTGCAAATGTTAAACTATTTAGAATGAGAATACTAACGGCCTAATTTATGTACAAAACAATGAACGAAAAACAAATTTGATATACAGCAACAAACAACAACCACTTTGAGGTTAAATTCGTTTGAAGGCGCCAACCCTCATCTAACCTGGGACAGTAGCGTAACAATACCACATAAATACAAACTTTGAAAATCAGTCATGTGTCAGTTGAGGCTAAACTCATCAGATTGATACAAAGCAGAAATACCTCTAACAAAATCAGAAATCGGATGTGGCAGGGTTCTTTATATACATCCCCATATAGTTTATTTACAGGGGCAATTGAAAGGCATTTTGAAAATTTTAAACTGATTGTAAAATTTACAGAGAAACATTTAGTGGAAGGGGGTGGGGGTTAGGGAATCATGAGATGACCAGTGGTAAAAAAAATTAACCATTACCATAAAAGGGATAATAATTATCATAAATATTACTGTAAATTCTGAAATTATTGCGATGTTTTTATTATTGCGAAAAATGCGAAAGGGTTATAATCGCAGTAATTTAAACTCGCATTTTGAAATTTTTTAAATGAATTAAACAGGATTGTTCTCAATATGGTAAAATTAAATTCGCATTTCAGTCTATAATTACATTTCATAATCGCAATTATAAATGCACGCAATAA